>JAGFPH010006728.1:58472-74829 GCA_018207615.1 Philaenus spumarius
AATTCTATTTATTACCTGATATTTATTCGGTCGTTTGACATTGATTTGCTGTCAGTTTTTACAACGCGTTTCGAAATCGCGATCTCATTTTCAAGTGTTTATATCACTTTTCTGGTCGTAATATAATAATAAAAACACAAACACATTAAATACAAAAGTACATAACAAGCCATTTTTAACGCTACACGGTTATCGCGTTGACTATGGTAAACAGGTAAAATACTTGTAGTCATTCTCTGTTCTTTTATAATTGTATGAAGTGACTTGTATACGAAAAACCAAAAACTAAAGTAAGTAATAATGTGTTTTATTAAAATCGTTTGAAATTTTCGTGTTTACATACATGAATCGTAAAACTCTTATTTAACTGTGAGCATAACACAAATAATTTTACCGGATTTTAGTTTGTAGGAGTTTAGGTTTTGGAGTAATATTGTCACATAGGCATACTTTTCGCAGTTTTCGATGTTAGATTTGAAATTGCAAATTATCCATCTAAACTACTTACCTACTAAATTTCATGTATGTGTGCAATTACCCATAGAGGATGTTTGGGTTTGGAAGAAATATTTTTTTCAAAGTTACTGTTTCATTTGGTTTCAGATTGTAATTATTGTGTCATTGAGTCGTATTTATACAAATACGATATATATGTGTTTCTTTTTTTATGTTTGTTTTTAATGCGTAGAAGTCCTATAGTTTTTATATTATGTTAACAAATATATTTGCAGTTCACTTGAAACGATACAGTTGCTATTTTATTTTCCCACAATGAAGCAGACATACAATGTTTGATGGAAAACAAATACAATTTTATGTTACAATATAAAATGCATGAAAAAGGAAATAGAGTCAGACACTGAAAGGGAGCAAAACAATCGTTTAAATGTGTGTGTTTAAGCGACTGAAATGAAACAGTTGTGTTGCTTAATGGCGGGTATTGTATGACTTCGTGTTTTCTAGAGTTTCTCATTATTTATCAGAAAGGTTAGGTTATGCAACATTGTAAACCCAAGTGTTTCTAATTGGTGTCGTTTAATAAGTGTATTTGCTGTGTTTGACGATTAATTGGCGCACTCAAGTGCAGACACTTGCAGATATTGTATAATTGAAAATCATAATAGTGAAACCCTAATTATTCCATTAGTCAAAACAGATTTGTAAACGAAGGTTGTCTTTTAGAAGATTTATATGTTTTACCGGAGGTGTTTTTTTTAACACACCATCGCACACAACCAGTCCACCAGATAGGCAAGCGATTATCTCTTCTTAATACTGTAGTAATTCGCTGTGTTTGAGAGGATAGTAAGAACTAAAAAGAATCCAGGTGTGCTTAAGACCACACGATAGAAGAGTAAACTTCTATGGCGATATTCTGATAAATATAGCATGTATTATACTATGGAAATTATTTTGGTTGCTAAAAAAATCCTGCATAGAACAAATTTGCAATGCAAACAGAATGTTGTTATTGTAACACTACCAAGTAATCTGTTTCAACACAACTTACAAAATTAGGAAGCGCAATGTCCATTTCCGAGGTATTACCAAGCACAATAGTTTAACACAATTTACGAAATAAAGAGACACAATGTCCATTTCAGAGGTATTACCAAGTAAACTATTTTATCACAACTTACGAAATGAGGAAGCACAATGTCCATTTCAGAGGTACAACCAAGTAAACTATATACTCTGCTATATAGACATGTGCACTGTCAGATATATATTGGTGGATACCGATATTCCAAAAGACTTAAATAATTAAAATGAAAAATAAAACAAAATAAAGAAATATTGCAATATTCAAAGCAAGTTAGTTAAGAGAAATCGTAGTCTTTGCAAAGATTACTACTGATACTATAAACACACGTGTAAACTATTATGTTACGTTCCCAGACATTTTAATCGAGTCAGCTGCATGAGAATAACTTGCTCTGAAACAAGCGAAACGACTCATATTACATTTAACATAGCTGTTGCAAACAACGCAGAACAAGCATGGGAATGGTCTGTCAAGTAGTTACAAATAGACAAATATAAAAAAAAATGAAAGGCCAATAGGGAAATGAGTGAATAAATTAAAAATTTCAATTTATTTTACGAAAGATCTCGAGGTTAAGCAAATTAAAAAAATCTGTGTCCGGCTCCTCTGGCGATGGCGTTTTCCCTGGTTGGGTTGTGCCTTCGGCTCTTTCGTTAACCTACATGCGTTTATTTGTGGTGAGACGGTTCTTTAAAAAAGCGGTAAACGGGTAGTTGATTTGACATTGTTTATTAAATCACTCTGCTGGTCCCATACTAAACTAAACTAACACTAATCACACAAGGCAAAAGCAAGAATAATTCCCTTATTTTATAAGTCTACTTACGGACGCGGCTGCTTCCAGACTGACTACTGCATCTCTTTATGCTTAGAAATAGCGTCCCTCTTTTTACTTTACTCTAAACCTCGATCTCAGCAATATAATAAGCCTGCATCTACATTATTATTATTATTATTAAATATTACAAGTTGGAGGGTACTCGACCCAATAACTACCTTTTCTGAATCCGTAGGAAAAACAATATATTATTCTCAAACATGCAAGTGGATTTTGTCGCGTTAATTCAAACGAAAGACTAACGCAGCGGATATTAGCGAGCTTTTAACTTTTGACTCTAAACCAAATATATTGCATTGTTTAATCAGGAACGCTCAATCGAATGACAACTAAAAAGGAAGTAAACGTTTGAATTGGTGCGACAGTAGAGCAATTCAGTTGATTCATTGTGTGCCGAGTTGTTTAAGAGTGAAGGTAAATAGTCGCTTTGCTATATAAAGTAAATAAGTCGATATTGAACTTTTGATCAATGTGATTGATATTTTGTTTTCCCTTGAAATCTATACTGTGATAATAAAATAAACAAAAAGGCAATCGAATAAATGCATGTATGACACAAATTTAAGGTAGGTGGACAACAGTGAGTGATGTACAACAATTCATTGGGACGTTTTTACAATTAAGTCTATAGTTTATTTTTACATGCTTTTCTTCAACTCACTACCGTTCAACCGGTGGGTGGACCGGTGCACGGTCGCCTCGGCTCTTTCCGGATCGCCTCGGGCTGCTCCGTATAGCATATCACGTTACGACTGCGTTCTCGCATACGTATATTAACAACAACAAAAAATAACCCTCAGATAAGGGGGGGATGTGGGCCCTGAGGACCATAAATTTTCGGAAAATCCAATTTATGACTATAACTAAAAAGTAAAAAAATTAAAGAAACGATAATCTGATATTGTAATGAGACTTGATAGATTACAATCTTTTTACTTTTCACAAATAAACACACTTAAAAAGCATGAGGCGTGATGTTTTTGGAACTTCGCAATAGTTTCATTACAATATCAGATTCGTTGAGAAAGAATTAATTTTATATGTGGGTTATTTTCAATTTTTTAGTTCGAGTCTATTTATGTTATTCGTGAATAAGAAAGCGTGTTTAAAAAATGTTCATTTACTTTTTTACAATTGAGTTGTATTAGTGATGTTTAAGATTCATCAAAATCAAACAATTATTAAAATATGAATTAACTACATTTTATTTAAAAAATATATCTCTTTAATTAATTGTTATTGTTTTGTTACCTTTTCTTCACCTCCTCTTTGTTTCAGTTAACTGTTTTTCTCTAATTATAAAAAAAGAACTCTCTAATAAAACCTACAACTACTCTTTTAAATATTTGTTTATTATTTCTTTTATTACAATTATTTGTTTATTATTTAATGAATAAAATAGAAGATTCTTTAACCTCAAAGGAAGAAATATTAGAAAAACCCAAGAGCTTATGTACATTCCAACCGCAACTAATGACTAAGGTATTTACTTAAAAAGATACAGTCCACTATATTAACTCTAATCTATAACCGCAGGAAACAAGTCACTTTAATGGGAAACCAATACCAACTGCTGGTTATACTAGACTGATTTGTAAAATTATTCCCGGCTTGAGAGTAAATTTGCCATATACAATCATGTACTTCGGCTTATAATATGGTTTTCCAGGAATTCAGTATTCCAACTCAGCTCAGGAAAACAACAATTGTGCGAATGATTGCACTACTTAAACTTTACTTGACAAATTTCTAATTTGCATAAATTTACAAACGCAATGCTTCAAATCCTCTAGAGTCGTAAGGACGTGCCCAGTAGAATACTCTGGGGGGTATTTTGAAAATAAAATCTGTGTGAAGGTACATATTTTAAAATTAAGAAACAAACGTGCACTCCATAAGAAACACTGTTCCGTTATATTACGGAGTGACTACTCGTTTGGATCTAATTATAGTAAGATGGTACAAACATATATATATCATACACACACACACACATATATATATATATATAAACGTATATTTTATTCGGAAGATTTACAGCATTACATTTAATTATACACTGAGAGTTAACTGCAATAATAAACCTTAGTCTAAACATTATGCTTTACACACCGGGCAAAACTGAGTACACATTTCTACTCCCTAAATATTCATTCATTATAAAATGCACAATTCTATACCAACTCACAGAAACTGATTATAAGCCAGAATTTACATAATACAATAATTTCCCCTTTAACATCCACAAACTGTGCCCTCGCCTTTGCTCTGTCTTGGTGGCTCTGACAATCGGACAGTTCAGCTCCGTTGCCCTGACGCCCACCTGGGCCGGCACACCTCACCGGAAAAACCTCTCCGATCACGCCGGCGTCTACTTCCTGGAGCCCCCGGTCTCTCGAGATTTCTCTCCTTACCCAAGAACTTTTCCCAAAATACTCCCTTTCTAAACTTTTCTCCCTATTTAAAAACTCTTGCCCCCCACTCAGTTTTGCTCAGTTTATTACATTGGTGTTAGCCCAATTAAAAATTAGATTTACATCATTTCTAATTTCTTCACTACCTACTCTATATTACTGTAATATTACATAGTTTTGCTGGCTAATACAATTCTACTATTGTTAAACATTTATCAAAATTGTTTTTGTCAAAAAAAATTATCTAACAACTCATTTCATTTCGTAACAGTTATATGTAAATAGTTCCTTCGCACCAGCTCGCTAAATATTTTGTTTCTTAAAAATATTAGTGAGAATTTTTAAATTCGAAGTTAACTCGTCCAATTTTTATTTTGGAAAATTAACGGATTTTAACGTCTTTTTTATAAAAAAAATAACAAATAATTAGTTGAAAAAAACGATCGGTGGTTCATGTGGGAATAAAGAGGTTTAATTTTAAAAATAGATAACTGTTGTTTGAGTGTAAGTGACAGATTTTTAAAAGAAAACAAAATTTGTTTTGCGAGGGAGGCACAATTTAAGAGTCTGTTGCTAGTTATTTAAAAAGAAAAGTGCATTTATGTTTTATAAAGTAGGCTGCATATGCGTAAACACAAATCTTTAAAGTAAAACGGCTTTAATTTCTCTTTTATACAAAAAGCGTGGCGATTGTTCAAAGCATTGACATTTTTTATATACAGTGGGTTTAGAAAGTTTGTCACGAATTTCATTAGGCTATTCTTTAGGTGAAAATAAGTAAAAAAGGTTCAATAAACACTGGTATGGAAATGCGTAGCTTTTGAATGACTATAACTAAAAATAAAATAAATGATAATCTGATATTGTAATTAGACTTGATAGCTCATTATAAGCAAACTAAAGGAATTGTTGAAAGTTACTGCCCATGTTTGACACACAAGCATCCCAAGCACCTCCTCATACATTTACGCATTCTTTGGAAAATTCCAGGCATTTTCTGAATATTCACAACACTATTCTCAATGCTTTGTCTTGGATCTTTAATTCAAGCTACTGGAGCTACGCTATACTCCGAGGTGTCCCCACAGAAAGAAGTCATGAGGTAAGGTCAGGTAACCTTGAGGCCAGTCCATTTTCTTTGATAGATATTGTAGGTTATGGGTTTTAACGTTCAAACTAAAATAAGCTGGTTGTATCATGGATGGGATGAAACCAAGAATACAAACGCTCATTGAGTAGGAACTTCTCCAATAAGGCTGGAAGATCAGTTGCCAAAAAGTGCAAGTAACATTCACCAGAATCTAAGACAACTCCTATTATGTAGAAACATAATCCAAGAAATTATGTTTTTAGTTTTTGCCATAACTCGGTTATCTTTTAAAATACGGGGAAAATAAAAAACCTTTTTTTTTGCCTTTAAAAATTACCTTTTTTTTGTTTCTTAAAATCTGTTTGTAAAGTTAGCGGTTTTAAATATATGTTTCATTACATAATTTTTTAGCCTCAATTTTTAAAGTGTACACAGTTTTTTTTTTTTTTTATAAATCCAGCCTCGATTTGAAAATGCATACTAAAACGTAGCAAATTTGCTAGGGAACGCATTGAAAAATACATAAGCAGTAAACATTTTATCAAAATCCGAAGTTGTTTAACTTTAAATAGCAATAAAACAAAACTATTGTCCGTACAATCTATCTATATATAAAAAAGCGAAAACCCACTGACTCACTCATCAGGATTTCTCAAAAACCACCAAACGGATTGAAATGAAATTTGGTATGTAGCTTCCTCTAGGGCCATAGGTGCTCACTAAGAAAGGGTTTGAAAATATTCGAAATTTTAGGGGGGTTTTGGGGGGATCAAAATTATTGAATCACGATTTCTTCAAAACTACCGAACGGATTGGAATGAAATTTGGTATGTAGCTTCCTCTAGGGCCAGAGGCGTTCGCTAAGAAAGGGTTTAAAAAAATTCGAAATTTTATTGGTGTTTGGGGGGGATCAAAGTTATTAAATCACGATTTCTTCAAAACTACAGAATGGATTGAAATGAAATTTGGTATGTAGCTTCCTCTAGGGCCATAAGTGTTCACTAAAAAAGGGTTTTAAAAAATTGGAAATTTTAGGGGAGTTTGGGTGGTAAAAATTACTAAATCACGATTTCTCCAAAATTACCTAACAGATTGGAATGAAATTTGATATGTAGCTTCCTCCAGTGTCATAGGCGCTCGCTAAGAAAGGGTTTCAAAAAATTCGAAATTTTAGGGGGGGGGTTTGGAGGGATCCAAGTTATTAAATCACGATTTCTTCAAAACTACAGAACGGATTGAAATTAAATTTGGTATGTAGCTTCCTCTAGGGCCATAAGTGTTCACTAAAAAAGGGTTTTAAAAAATTGGAAATTTTAGGGGGGTTTGGGGGGTAAAAATTACTAAATCACGATTTCTACAAAATTACCGAACAGATTGGAATGAAATTTGGTATGTAGCTTCCTCCAGGGACATAGGCGCTCGCTAAGAAAAGGTTTTAAAAAATTCGAAATTTTAGGGGGGTTTGGGGGATCAAAGTTACTAAAATCATAATTTCAGATCTTTTATTATTATGACAATAGTGCTTTTATTATTTAAGATCTATATATATATATAAGCCAAATACCATTCACTGACTGAACACTGAAAAAGAATACAATTACTTTAAAAAGACTGAAAATACCAAGCACCACAGGCAACGCCGTACGGGTCAGCTAGTATATATATATAATCCAAATACCACTCACTGAATCACTCATCACGAAATCTCAAAAACTACCGGAAGGATTGGAATGAAATTTGGTATGTAGCTTCCTCTAGGGCCCTAGGTGCTCGCTAAGAACTTTTTTAATAAAATTCGAAATTTTAGGGGAGTTTTAGGGGTCAAAGTCACTAAAAATCCCACCAAACGGATTGGAATGAAATTTGGTATGTAGCTTCTTCCTCTAGGGCCCTAGGTGCTTGCTAAGAATGGTTTTCAAAAAATTCAAAATTTTAGGGGTTGTGTTTGGGTGGGTCAAAGTTAGTAAATATCCCTATAAGAGTACATAGTGCAATATATTTATTTATTTTTTAATATACATTTAATTTTTATTTGTCTAACCGTGTAAAGCCGGATAGAACCGAAGCAGCTGAAGAACTAGTGAGCGCATATTTATAGAGTATACAAAATGTATACAGGAGCCATAATTGAACTACCCGTCCGTCCAGACCCCTTCATAACGCACGACTGGAATAGATTGCACCTTAGTTAAACAATCTAAGTATTATTTATCTGTCGGAGTTGAGCGTTTTTTCGTTGAAAACCACAGCTTTGTTTTTAGTCGCCAATGAAAGGTCCTGTAAATAAGGGTTGTTCCTGACGTTGCATTTCCACTGTACCCTGGTTGCGGTTACACTGGAAAGCGCTAATTATAACTAAAAGGGTTTTAGGATTATACATGTTGCCAACCTTTACATAACTTACTCGCAGTATTGTCCGTCGTGGACAGGGTTAATGAAATTATGTAATAATTCTAGAAAGAGACACAATCTTCAGAGGTTTCTATACATCGGTCTAAAAGAGCTTGTACTGATTTCCAAATACTGCCAAATCAAACTTTCAGGGCACACGACGAACACTGTACGTCAATGCATTTCTAATGTAAGATGACGAACAATGAACGTCCACGGGTTAATTACTTAAAAATCGTTGTAAAATATTGCAAATAAATCAAAAGCTGAAGAACAGATAACTAGTCATACCTTGTCAGCTTTAAAGGGAGTGAAATACTGTTTGCTTTGCTTCCGCCCTCTTACCACAAAAGTCAGTATATGCGTTATGTTCTTTAAGTGATACGTTTAAGAGTTAAACCAATTATCATACTTTAGACGTTAGTAAACAAAATCTGATAATTTTACGTTTCCTTGCGTGATTTTGTATTTTTGGTGAACGCTTATTGTACAGTATGCGTTTTGCTTTTATATAATCGAGAAAACGAATACCGGTAAAGAGGAATAACGTGATTCTAAATTTTCCAAGTGTGTTGCTGTGGTAATTAATGGAAATAATTTTAATAAACGTGTTTTGGTTCAGTATATGCCTGACCTAAAATTATGTTTTTTTTTATCCAATCAGCAAATGATCGCAGGCGTTTTAATTAAATTTGATTACACTAGGAGAAACCCCTGCGTGCTCCGAACGCCAACACCGTTGGCACCTTCTATTCACATAGTCATGTTATGTTTTCTTTATAATAAAGGTGTAGGATTAATAATAACCCCAAAGCTAAGATGGTAAATAATATTAAATGTTCTAATCAAACTATTTCGTATATATTATGACAGCAGTTATAACAAAGGTTAAAAGAACCAGTAAGGCTCAGGTCTACACTTAAATAACAACCTAATCTAAAAGTTAGAAATACAAATAATTGTTTCAAAGTTGGAAATCAGCTGTTAATGGAACTATTAGAGCAAACGGCTGTTTATCTGTTATTTTATTCAATTGGTCGATATGGTAATACATGTGTTCGTTTATCAGTCCAGGCCTAACCTAACAATTTTTCCCGACTAAATTTACAAGTATTGAAATAAAAAATGTTTTTATCAAAATGAATTATAGCCTATCATGCTACTCAGGGATAGTGTAGCTTTTAATTAGTAAAACTATTCTTTTCAATCGTTTCAGTAGTTCCAGGTATTATCCCCTACATAGAAACAAACAAAATTTACCTCTTCATAATATGAATATAGAGTAATAATTTTCGTTGATTTTTTGGCTTTTATTTTGTTAATCTAACCTGAAAAAGAAGTTGGTTGTGAAGAGTAATACAATGATTTCAAATTTTCTAAGTTGGTTGCTATGATAATTAATATAAACATAAATTTGTTGCTATAAGTTCTTGCTAATCAGCTGTTTTATCTGTTATGTTAGTGAACTCCTAAAATGTCACTATTTTTATGCTTTAAAATTTAAATTTTGAAAAATCCTTCTTAGTGTGCGTCAATGACCCTATATGAATATACTTTAAATTTTCGTATTTGTATCTTAAGTAGTTTCAGCTTCTCGTTAGTTCTATGTCAGTCAGTCACTCAGTTATTCAGTCAGGACGAAGCCACTTATATATAGGTGTAACTGTATGTATTGGCATTTTAATGTAAACAAAAATTTTAAAAGCTTTTTAGTGTTCATTTCCGTCATGGTTTGGATTATCCGCGGTTGCCGATCGACCATATGCCACGGTTAAACGGGAGTTTAATATATTTGTAACTTTTGTCTAGAGATGTAATATATACTTCAAACGATGGTTAAAGTTTTAACTATTTCATAATTTCCAATACGGATCAACCTCAATTTAAGCAATTTAGGCGATCACATTCTTAATTTTTAAAGAATACTACATTTGTTGAAACTGTGTTCAATATCATTAGGTGACCTAATAAATATTCTGGGTGCAATAAACTTATCAGTTTCAGCGGAAAAGAGTATTATTTGTTTGTGTTATCTATATAGTCCTAAGTGGAAAATTTCGAAGTTTTAATATTTAATCATTGACACTACTTGGAGTTTTATCCGACAACCGTCGAAAAACGCAAAATTTTACCTCAGAAAGATGTTTTATTAATTTATTTAGTACTTTAACTTTATGCAATGTGTATAAACCTGTAAACTTACTAAACCTTACATTTAGAGAATTTAATTCTGAAGACGTAGCCTATGTAAAAAAGGTCAATAAAAAAAAAATTTACAAAAACAAATTGGCAGTCATTTTGTACTCCCGACAGAAGTGAAAACTTAAAAATATTATTTAACAACTATTATTATTTATTATTTAATAGTGTTTTGTTTTTAATTTTAAAAATAATTGTTGTATCAAAAATTACCATTTAATTATTTGTGAATTGAAATTATTAACAATAGTCTTGTTACCACCATCTATCGGCACTCCGAGAATCACTTGTATGCGTTTTTATATGGTTTATTTATTAATCAAAACATATGATAGACATAATATGATGTAATCGGAAATTTGATCGTTATTTTTATATCGTCCCATTAAAAATTGAAATCTAAAAAATAACATAAACGTAATTAAACAAATAAAAGAGCACTGTGGCGACAAAATCACACTAAATTAAATAAAAAACCCCGAACCACAAAACAAGGAACAAAAACAATAACTAAACAACTAAATTGTAAGTTATGTTTAATACGTTACCATTATATAGTGTTAAAACCCTCTGAGGATGATGACCATGCCATCGAAATGTACATAAGGGTAACGTATTTAACATAACTTACAATTTAGTTGTTTAGTTATTGTTTTTGTTCCTTGTTTTGTGGTTCGGGGTTTTTATTTAAATCAGTGTGATAAACGTAATTGTCTATAATCAAATAATTTAAGCTTAATTTTAGGTTTGGCCTATACTGAACCAACACACGTTTCTTTAATGCATCTACATTCATTACCATAGATAGCAAGCAAGTTATCAAATTTAGACATTTACAACAACAAAAAATGAGAAAGAACTATGACCATTTTTTAGAGGTATCACCAAGTACATTATTAACACAACTTACAAAATTAGAAAGTGTAATGTCCATTTCAGAGGTATTACCAAGTCAACTATTTTAACACAACTTACAAAAAGGGGAAGCACAATGTCTATTTCAGAGGTATTATTAAGTAAACTAAAATAACTTACGAAATGAGGAAGCAGAATGTCCATTTCAGATTTAATATCAATTAAACTATTTTAAACATTTTATGAAAGGAGGAAGCAAAATATACATTTCAGAGGTAGTACCAAGTAAAATATTTTAAAACATTTTAAGAAATGAGGAAGCACAATGTCCATTTCAGAGGTATTAATCCGTGTCGTGACTAAATTAACTCATACAGCTATTGAATTAACCCATTTATAATTTTTTTCTTATTTTGTATTTGTGATACATCTAAAAATACAATGGGTACGGTACGGTGGGCGAGATTTCACTCGGATACCCACGCATTAAGTGCCGAAAGGGCCATAAGAAGTTTTCATTTCTAAATACGTTTTTCACTAAAGCAAAATACAGTGGACAGTAAATCGTAACATTTTTTAAATATACAGAAACAAATTTGATGCTCTGGGTACAATCAAACGGCGTTATAAAATAATAATGAAACAAATAAAGTAGACCTAAACATAATTGCAAATTTCGAATAGCTTACGATCCAAGGAATTACTTTTTAAATTGTGTAGTCCAGATTGTGCTTTCAGCAGCGCACACCTTACATCAATACGTTACGTCAGTAGGTGATAGTAAAGCTGGTCCCGTTATCTGTCTAGTCCCTCGGGCTTGACTGGAGAAAATACGGTTTGGAGATAAATCGACTGACTTTAGAAGATTAGATTGTGCAATGGCGAAAACATAAACTCCCCTTGAGGCAAATAGAATACCGTCCCTTAATGGAAGCCTTTATGCCAAATACGGTTGTTATTTTAGTTGAACACTCTTTATAACGTTAGTTAAATAATAATCCAGTATTGTTAACATTAAAGTCACAAACAAAAATTTAAGAGTACATAATTATGAAACTGTTGAATTAAATATTTAAAACAAATAATTAACTTTAAAAAAGGAATCCAGGTGTGCTTAAAACCACACGGAAGAAGTGTTAACTTCTATTATGGCGATATTCTGATAAATATAAATAAATTATATTATACAAATTATTTTGGTTGCCGAAAAAATCCTACATAAAACAAATTTGCAAAGTACACAAAATTTTATTATTTTAACACAACTTACAAAATGAGGAAGCACAATGCCATTCCAGAGGTATTGCCAACTAAACTATTTTAAAACAACTTACGAAAAAATGAAGCACAATGTCCATTTCAGAGGTTTTAAACTAATTTCCACCAACTAAACTATTTTAACACAATTTACAAAATGAGGATGCACAATGTCCATTTCAGAGGTGTTACCAAGTAAAATGTGTACTACATATAGTAGAGCGCGACGGAAAAATGCGTGAAGGTAAAATCTGATTACCTGCCCGCAAATTTTTTTGGACGAGGTGCACCTATATGTTTACGCTTCAAAAGAGCTACGATCCTTTTCGTGTCAAAATCGGTGTTTTCCATATCCAACACGGTACACCACCCGGTATTTTCACAATTGTGTCCCAAACTTGTGACATTTGTGACCCTTTAGACCTACGACCCTTAACTGTCGAAATCCCGTACCAAAAATTATATAAAACTATACCCCACTCGGTATTTTCTACCTCTATTATGTCGGGAGTCTTTTTCTAAATACCTGTACACCGCATACATATGAGTTTGTATGTCACCCTGTTCGCGCATCATAAAAATACACTCTTATTATTATTTTCATAACGTACCAAAAGAAGTATAACTTTAAACCGAATACTTGTAGACTTGTTGCGTGCGTCATACGCCAACACAAAAGCTCGCACAATTTTAAAGTAAGTTAAATTATTTACTTAGGGCAACCTATTTTGTGATCTAAAAATACAAATGAAAAGTTTATATTTTGTTCTAAAATAATTCAAACAGGTTTTCGAAAAGTAATAAGCATAGGTTGTGACTACAAGTGAATAAATTTTAAAAAAATGTGCATTAAAATCTCATGGGTAACTTGAGGTGAAAGAGAAATTTATTAGAATTATAGTTAAAATGTATTTGTATCATACTTAGATTATAATCAGGATTACATAGTTTTGTTGAAGATGTACACACACTATATGAAAACATAGAGAGATTAAATTTGTATGATGCTCGCGTACAGGGTTTCTATTAATATACATTTAGGATGTTTGTTAATATTCTGCACATTTTGTTTTTTTACACGACCTTATAGCTCGATTGGTTCCCCCAAAACGATCAAAACGTAAAATACCATAGAAGTACCCGGTTCAAAGCCGGTGGATTCTACTGTGGGGTTGGCGTGCGAAGCACGCAATGCATTGTGTATTGAAGATACTCCCAATATGCGGAATGGCGTGCCAACCATTTTGCAGCTAGTCAGCACCGTCGTGCATATACCTCTTTCCCAAATTGTTGGTTGAAACCCTAAAACATAGGCCTATAAACTTAATTTTGGATACTCGCTCAACTCACGTCAGCGGTTCAGCTGCGTGATCAAATTATTGATCTATTAGTATTTGTCGAGAAGAGAAATCTTCCAAATAGTAAAACATTGTTGTTCCTACTCAAGAAATAATGGCATCAAAGTTAGTAGATTGTGTAAATTTGTAAACTAGTACATTCTGCGAGTAATCTTTGTCGTGGCATTAACTATGCGCTACCTTTACACTACAAAGTGAATGGACAATGTTCCCTTAGAACACGTCAACACAAAAGGTCAGTTTTATACCCCCCCCCCCCCCCACTTCCAGCTGGGTAAATCGTTTATGCATTAATGTCAACTGTTTTAGTTTTGAGTCAACTTAATCTGATCCAACTGATGTAGCAAATATTTGTAATTGTTTTACTTCAAGGTTTATCAATAATAATAACGGACCATAATTTCCAGGGGTAGCCAAAATAAGATAACTACATTACCAATAAACATTTAGTTTTCCACTTTCCTGAATTAGAGAGGGGATATTTTTTATAGTTCTTAATAATTCAGGTAAATAGATGTGATAACACGTTTAAATTGAGTACTTGTGTTTAAAGGAAGAAAATAAAAGTACCATTAAAACAATAAATAGTAATTTGTATATTTACTCGTAGTTCCCTTGAAGCTCGAAGAACTTAATTTACGTTCATGTATTTCTGTAATGATGCTTAGAACTATAGCCCGTTTACAGTTTAGTTTATAACATGGGTCTTATGGAGGCTTGCCGTGCTACTACCTAACCTAACTACATCGGCTCCTATTCACTACCACATTGAATTATGAATATCCTTGTCTCAGTGTTTAATTCAAGGTCCAAGTTTCTTCATTTCAATAACGTACCTCATGTTTACGTAAACCCCATTACATATTCCTAATAACTAGTTTATGAGTTTTATGAGATTGTGATGTTTTCATGCGAGGGGGGGGGGGGGGGGGAAACATGCCCATGCTATCAACTAAAAAATAAACGGCCTATAGTCCGCTTGCATTACGTCAAAGGGATGAAAATAAATATCCACCACTATACAATAATCAATAAATACGAGCTTGTAGCTTTGTTTCCCGTTCATACCATTACAACTCCTAATCCAAACCCTGTAGTTCCAAATTGAAATCTTCTTCATGGATGGATAAAGCACGAACTGACAACCCATTCTTGTTTAAAATAAAAGTAAGTGCATGAGGGTTATATGGTATGTAATTCTCCATACCCCATCCATAAATAAAGTTTCAGTTTGGATCTATGGGAGTTGGGTTCGGAGGTATGGGTGTCAAAGAGTGCATTACAACAATGGACTTCTTAGGGGTTGGGGGAACCGCAGCTGAGTACCGAATGTTCCCGACAGACTGTTCTGGAATATTTTAGAATGTAGGAGAATGTTGTAGAATGTTATAGAATCATCCAGACGCCTCTGGTCCACGCCTTAAAGTTACGGAAGTTTCTAGAATGTGCTAAACACCAGGAACAGTCTACAACCTACAACTTGGCACATACTGTTCTGTTTTGTATACGAGACTAGCTGGCTCGACCCGGCTTCGCACGGAGAGACTAATCATAGTTAAATATTGGGATTTTTAGAAACTTTGACACCCCCCCCCACCTAAAATTTCGAAGTTTTTTAAAACCTTTCTTAGCGAGCACCTATGGCCCTAGAGGAAGCTACATACCAAATATCTTTCGAATCCGTTCGGTAGTTTTGGAAAAATCGTGATTTAGTAACTTTGACCCCCCCCCCCAAACCCCCTTTAAAATTTCGATTTTTTTCAAACCCTTTCTTAGCGAGCATCTATGGCCCTAGAGGAAGCTACATACTAAATTTCATTCCAATCCGTTCGGTAGGATTTTATAAATCGTGATTTAGTAACTTTGACCCTCCAAAACCCACCCTAAAATTTCGAATTTTCGGAAACCCTTTCTTAGTGCGCGTCTAGAACCTATAAATAGTATTAGTGCCAAATTTTATGTTTGTAGGCCTCGTGGTTTTGGAGAAACTGTGATGAGTCAATGGTATTTTTATAAGTATTATAGATAAAAGGAATAAGCATTTTAATTATTACTAAAGTGTAAAATATTGTTCGTGGAAAATATTTTAAATAAAATGTACTCACAGACGTGAAACGCACCTTAAGCAAACTAGTGACGTCATCCCACAACTGATCATGTATGTAAGCCTAAATGGGAAACATAGATTGATTTGGACCAAACTCACTGTACGTTTTTGGAACAGTGAACTCACGATATGTACCCGATATTGTTTTCATTCGTTTATTTACATCTGCGAGCGAAGCAACGTGTACTCCTGCCAGTATTATATAATTCTAATGGGAAATTAAATATTATTTATTTTATACAGTGAGTTATATTGTCTACAGTGTGCTATTAAAACAAAACAAATCGCTTTATTTATAGAGT
>JAGFPH010006729.1:7446-26446 GCA_018207615.1 Philaenus spumarius
CGAAATTGTCCATAAGAATTTGATTTCGCATGGACCTAGAATTATGACATATGGTCCTTATTATATACAGGTTCTTTTGCGAGAGGTTGGCGCAACTTCAGGAGATGATGGGGACAAAAAAATACAAAAATTGATCATATAATAATAATTTAAGATAATTATTAAAAAAAACTATTTGATAATTTCCAAAGATGGAAGGTAAATTGTAGTGCAAGATCTGGAAATAAAATTATTACTATTATATCCAATCATGTGTTACAAAATGGCGGCAATTTGAAAATTGCAAACCTAAATTACTCAAAACCAGTACATTTTAACAAAAATGTCGACACTTTTTTTGATGGTGTACTGTCCCAACAATCGGATGACAGATGCAATTCTGGCAAGCAAATCGAATCTGTTCATGAATGCTCTTGCCCTGCTTTGATCTCTTACTACGAATGTGAAAAGGTACTCTTCCAAGGACACACGTTGGACTGGTGGCAGAGGATTTATAACTTATTCCATCAAAACTGACAGAAAAGTTAAATTTTGAAAATGGGGTTAGGTTGCAGCATTTGACTAAATTTAAAACTAGAATTTTGTAATGCTTGTTTGTAATAGTTTGAACTGGTAAGTAAGATACGTTAAAACTGTGCTCCTGTTGCGTATGTACGAATTTAAAGTATGAACTGTTTCAAGTTTGAGGAAATAACACTTAAATTTACCAACAATTTGGGCATATAGATAGTAAACAAATTGTGTTTGACCTTTTAAAACACACAACTGCTGTTTACTCTGACACACCTTAACAAGCATGTAGGCAATTTCTCAGTAGCATGTCCATTAACATAATTTGTCATACTTTGAAATAATTGTTATCTCTAATTGTTAGGTTTTATCTGTAAGTAGACTTAGGTTATGCCAGTTCTTTCTAAATTACATTTATAACTCTTGTTATATCGTAAATTTAATAACTTGATATAGTAATTTAATGTTGTTTATCGTCTTAGCTTTGAGGTTATGTTTACTTTTACAACTTTATTAAAAAGAAATTATAAAATATGAATAGAACGGCAGAACAAACCTATATTTTTAAACATCTTTTATTTCAGTTATCGATAGTTGCAAGATATTTCCGAGTTTTATTGACACTACTTTTTGTTAAAGACTCGGACTCGAGAAAAATCTCGTTAAAACAATCACAGTAAGAAGATATTATTTGTGTTTCTTGCTATAAAGATGGTTTACAAGGCCATTAAATATAACGATCCCCTTTAGACTTGCACTTGAATGTTATGGACAGTTTAAAGGAAATGGCTTCGTGTTAAATCCATTAAAGTCGTTGGGAAAGAGTTCGCTCATTGTTGGGTCAACTAGTGGATTAGATGGTTAAATTATCTTAGAGTGCCTTGGTAATCAGACAGTGGTCATAACTACAATGGATTTTAGTATGTTGTTAAAGGTTTAAAAATCTTCAACGACAAACAGTATTACGTCTGGGATATATATTTGTAGGTAATTTGTAGAAAACAATTTCTTTATTTTGGAGCAGTTTTGTTGGGAAAATATGTTAGAATATTTTTTAAATCGTTACAAATTATAAAATGATTAACATTTTACACTTTTATTACTGAAAGTTTAGGAGTAATATTTATATTACCCTTTTTGCGCTAGGATTAACACAAGGATAAATCCATTTCTCACAGCTGGAATACATACTGCTGTTATAGTGAATTGAATCGCAGCCTACCAACTGAACTTCACAACTCCATATTTTTAAATAACATTATATTAAAAAATAAATATCAAATTTATTCCTCTTCCTTTTAAAAATATAATCAAGAGCAATACAATACAATTTAAACATTGTTTGGTTATAAAAGTGTAAATTAAACAAACAAATTTAAACATGTTTAAAATCAAACTTTAATCGTTTTACAAGAAGTAGAGTAGACACTGTATAGTACGCAGGTTCACGCTACTCCCCATATTTTATAGGCTCTGGAATGAAGGTAACGTTAAGAGTGTCCAAGTTAAGAGTGGAATCCAACTCCGTAAGCGCATTCATCCTTGAGAATGACGTATGCTATTAAATTAGTAAGACGCTGAAGCGTGAATAGATTATCCCTTGTAAGACCTTTAGTTCTTACTAATGATGGTCCTATTTTTATTTTAGCCAAATGGATGCAACAGTAAAGTGTTTCTGAAAACTTCAATGAAAAAACAGTTGGATATACAGACTGTCTTTTTTAAAATGGGCCACCATTTTTAGTACCTTGTAAAATATAAATCTGACAGCAATCTTTAAATGGGGGACATTTTCTTGAATTTTTTTTGAGAAATTAAAAAGTATGTAATTAAAATATTTGTAAATGACCGCCATATTTTATTTCATTTTGGAACACCCGGTGTTTTAGGATGATTTTGGATTGTGCAAGTTATTTTAGACTGTTTTGTTCCTGGTGTTTTTTTTATACTACTAATCGTTTAAAAGTTAGAGGGGTATAAAGTTTTTAAAACACCCTAACTGAGCGGAAGATATTTTTGTATGGAAACGTTTTGAACCAATTAAAACGTCATTAACACTAATAAAACATCCTTTAAACAAACAAATAACTTTTTAAATAAAAAAAATCTGTATTGTAAATTTTGATTAAACATACAACGAGGAATTAATTGACAAAGCTACAAATTAGTCATATGAAAAATGAAGTTGTAACAAATGTTAAAATCAGCTGTTGATTCTCATTTTGCAAATTGTTGTTTAACGTAAACCCTCTGTTTATTGCGCTACAAGTTCCAATTTAAAGTATAGTTTTACTGTTTTTATATTAGAAAATGGCGGCCAACTTTGGAATTTATTATACAAGTTTATGATGATTTTGGCTTTTACTGAATTCTTAGTTCCGACGTTTTCATGCTTTCAAGTAATTCAACCGAAACTCGAGTTTAGCAAATATTTAAAAAAATATATTAAACATTTAATCTGCCTTTTATTGTATAAAAGAAATTATCGTTTAGATGTACATGAACAACTTCCCGAAAATCTTAAAAAAACAACCTTAAAACTTCGATGAAAACTGCCGGGTGGAAGTTTGACGTGCGGGCACACCCTTGGGAATAGATTTCTTTAGAGTTAGTCGCTGAGCGAAGTCTGAAATTTTATTCGCACACGTGCTGATTTAAATAGCAGTTTTAACCTTAAACTATTTACGTCCTCCTAACATTAACATTGTCACTTTCTCAATGTCAACTTTTAAGTTTACGAATTATTAATTTAATCTCTCTAGAAACCTAACCCATACCTGATAATCTAAATTCCCTCAAAGATAAAGATAGGTTCCTTTCATTGGTAATATAATAGAAAACATAGGACAGAAGGTTGTAATGTATAGAGAAGCGAAGACGATTAGTAATACATAATATTGTCCTTTAAGTACTATGTAAGAACAGGTTCCACAACACGGTTACGAAATTGCAATGTTTTAGTAGTTCTTTACGCATTATTTCACTTCATTTATTTTACTAAAAACAACAATATTACTAAAGGTTTTGCCATTGTCTGGCAGAACTTTGTTTTACGATTTAATTTATAATTTTTCACTTCACAACACAATTTTTTCCCATAGTGTAACATTTTTCACTCATCTACCTCGTAACAGATTTTTCAAATGCGAAGTAGACACGGTACAATATAATATACTAGAAAGTCCCTCAGGTGGTTCACACAGATATATTATAAAGATATATATTGTGTTTAATAAAGATGGACTATTAATTAAATCTTAGTTAATTTCAAAATGTTAAATGTTCTAAGTTAAATTACTAATTGTATGATATAACGGGAATTACACTAAACAGGCAGCAGTATTCATATATATTATTATAAATCATCATAAACTACAAATTATAAATACAAAATAAAGCTATAAAATCAGCTGTTCATGGAAGTTTACAGGTGTAAGTAATTAATATTAGATTATTTATTCTACCAACACTAAACATCTTAAATCAGCTAAGCTATGTATTTTAAATTGATAAATATTTTAAACGAATACACAGCACTTTTTAAACTATCTCTACGTCTAATTTTCTTTTAAATTATTCATAATTTTTAATACTTTTCCTACAAGGTAATGTCTTTTAGTCTGATACATAAGACGTAGCATTTTTTAAATTTATTGTGAATTATTCTTTTGGAATTATAGCGAAAACCCATTATGAAAGAAACCTGATACTAAAATTGTCAAATCGTATTCGAATCCTGCGTAAAATCATTAAATACCATAATTTTATCACAATACTATTATAATGTCGTTATTTTATTAACATTGTAAACATTTTGCTGTTGCTACCAGTTTAAATAAACATTATAATGGACTGGAATATCCAGTGCATTAAAAAGAACAAAGTAGGCCTAATAGGTGTTAAATATCTTCATAACAATGTTATCTGTAGGAATTTCGTACGCGGGCTTCATCCACAACCTTAGGGACCGGTAGTCCTGGAAGCATGCAAATTTTCCACATTAACATAACAGGATCATATTTTCACTTGAAACACTCAAGGCCGTGGGTTAAACCTGGATTACATTTGTCAGATTATCTTTAATCTAGGCCTAAATTTGAGATAGTTTAAATTGCAAAAAAACTCCTAAGTATATGCGTGTTACGAGAATATTAGAGCAGAGTGACATTTTACTTTCTTGTCTATAGTATTTTTTTTAAATAGAGGAAGTGTATGCTATTGTTTTAGTTGAGAGAAAATCACAAAACCTGCTATAGTGAAAGTATCTTGACTTGTATCCTGTGTGGTTCAAATTAAAATGGCGGAAACGGTAAACGGAAAATTCCGTTCGTCCTTACGTTGACTAAACCGTTGAAGACAACAAAGCTGTAGGAACCCCCCCCCCCCCACATATTTTGTTATTTTTTTAAATAAAGGAATAGGAATAATCATAATCTGAAGCTAAGATCATAAGTAATATTAAATAATGTCTAAATCAAAATTATTATTTTTCCATATAACATCAGTTATAATTAGGTTAAAAAACCAGAATTATTTATTTAAACCTGCTCTTAATCGAAAACCTAAGTTAAAATTATTCAACTTACAAATTATTCAAGTATAAACTCCACGGTTAATGGAAATTCACTAACAAATAACCTACATTTAGTTTCCTTTGAAGGTATCGAAGTAAATGTTATTATTGTGCCAACAATGATAATCTACCGTCAGCTGAGCTAAGTATTTTAAATAGACAAACACATGCGTTTACCATTTATTGTCCTAAATTTTATCTCTACTCAAGAATATTTAAACGTTCGATGACAGTACTTGGATCAAAAAGATTTGTAGTTTTTGGTTTTGTAATCGATTTGAGGTGTTTGAGACATCTGGATGATTTCAGGGAGAGCCTTGGACAAATGAATTGTTTTGGAGTTTATTAAAATTATATTTGTTAATATTTATGTTACAGTTATTTTCTTGTTTTTTCTATTATAAGTTTTATTATATTTTTCTTGTTATTTAGTTATTTTTATTACATAAAATTTGTATTTTTCTTTCTCGTTATTGTATTATAACTTGTTGTTGTTTTTTTTTTTTGCATTTTGTAAGTTGTCATTATGGTATTTTGTTGTTGGGGCTGGGTGAAATACTGGGGGGGGGGGGGACCATGTGGTTCTAACTTCGTCTGTAAAAGGAATTTTAATTTATACATTTAAGGCCTAAATAAGTAGTTTTAAAAGGGGATAGCTCTTCTTTACGACAAGATAAAATTTTATATGCTGGTACTTTTAGTAAATCCAAATGTAAAATTGGAGAGAAACTAAAAATTGTTCTTAAAAATCGTCAAACTTGTTCAAGATGACATTTTTGTAATTCATTTATTATTAATTATTTATTATACCAGGTGTCTTAAAAGTCCCACCCCCTCTTTAACTTTTGTGTTTGTTAAAACAAACAAATATCCTTTGCTTCAAATCAATTTCGTAAATTTTATTTTTTACAAAATTTTCTAAATTGTAGGAGTCGACTTAAAACTTAAGAAATTGATTTGGAAGCAATATTTTAGGTCAAACACTTTGAAATAAACATTTTTTGTCGCCTGAATTTTTTTCTAAAAACTCTTCCTTTTCGAGATATTAGCAAGTGTATGTCGATTTATTTCAACGCGTTTAAGGCCGCATTTTGTTTTGGGTGGTCCGATTTTTATTTTCTTTATGTAATTTTCCTAGTCTTAAATAGACCTTTAAAATGAGGTATCACATGACCATACTTCCCATTTAAAATTTTGAGTTGCCCCCAAAATCCCCCATTTTTAGGGGACACTCAAAATTTCCGATTGCTTCAAAAGATACTTTGGGCTAAATTAGTATCGTTCCCCAAAGGATATTTGTTTGTTTTAACAAACACAAAAGTAAAAGTGGCGGAGGGGACTTTTAAGACACCTGGTATGTATATTGACGTGTCAGCTCTATACCAATTAGACCATTACACGTAAGCCAGTAATGCCAGTAAGACTAGGCTCGAAAGTTCCTAACTATTGCAAACTAGGACGATCGCTCTAACCATTACTTAACGCCGCTACCCAAAATGTTTTTAGAACGCTCTTGACGAACTATTAATTTTGAAAAGAATATTTTGGTAAATATATCGCGTATTATATCCAACCGTTTTACTTGACTGCATTGAGAATGTATTTTAACTCTGACTATTAAAGTAACACGCATCTCTCGAGGTTTCTCTCTTTGTTTGATCCCTCTCGGATCCAGGCCGACCGAACTGGGATTTAAAGACACTTTCTTGGACATGATGTGCAAACATTCAGACTCTTGCTTTCCAAATACGCCCGCATAATCAATGTGAAGTCTTGAGAAGTGTTTTCAAACGCGTGAGTTTAAATATGAGAGGAAACAAGATCATTTTACATTAGTAAAAGTTGATGTTTTTGCGTGGTGATGCAATAACGGTAAGACATTTAAATAAGTCAATATACTGTAATTCATGTTTTAAAATTCCGTCATATTTAAAAGGAGACAACTAACTGTTCAAATTAATACATTTTTATAGATTTTAAAGAGACGGCAATAAATCCCGACTTTCAACCTAGTAGTTGTAAAAGTAATGAAAATAACAACAACCTATTTAAAATGTAAAAGATAATTAGAAATGGTTTTTAGAACATTTGTTCTTTTCAAATCAACTGATAAAAATGTCTGATATAAAATACAAGATTTTAATCCACAATTAATTGTGTTAAACTTATAAACCTAATGCTAGTCCTAATGAATACAACTTTGTGTTTTTAAAGTAGCCTACTACAACTTACTTATAGATCAGGGCTGAGGGGTCTTCTTATTGTTTTTCAACTGTACATCAGCTGCTAAAAAAATAAGGATAGTAAGTTTATTTTTCTGATCACATGCCTTAAAATATGTTTGAATATTTGAAGACTATGTTATGACATAATTTTAAAATAAATTGTCGATTCTGTAACTTATGTTTCATCTAACAGTTACTGCATGTTAGATACATTAACTTATATGCTAGAAATAAATGTACAAACGATACTTTATCAGTGATAAATAGTACCAAATTATACCTTGATAAAGACATAGATCATGAATAATATAATAGATCATGCATGCATACGGGGGCTGTGTGCCGAAAAAAAGGTTGTCGGGAAAATAGTGCATGATCGCGCCGCGAGGTAGCGCTAGGGAGAAATAATTGATAGCATCGGTGCTTCACACCGCTTCCGTCGTTTCCCCAATATCGTCGAATTTCCAGTGGATTGAAACATTGCATTGGATCGGAGTTCTATTAGGTTATCCAAATACAATGATAAAGATGATAAAATCATTAGTTATTTAACTGCAGAAATGGCAAACAAAAATGAATAACTTCTTCGTTATTATAGATGGAGATCTGAAACGTTTAAATGCTGTTAAGAATAATACTGACATCAATTACTGAAAAGAAAATATCTATTTATCATGCGTAGTTTTAACTAAGTGAAAAATGTGCTGATCATATTTCCCACGTATGGTATGCATCTGAATCACATTACAGAAAAATCAAGATCTGTTCAGATTGTATTGAGGGCTTTGTTAATAGATCAGCTCAGAATCGCTGAAAGAACTAGCCAACGTCATAACGGTCAAGCTAATCTGGACCACATGGCATTGCGTACACAACTATGTTTTACTTGATTGAATTGCTTTGTAAATCATTAGTAGGTTTTTTTCATAGAGCTAAGTATAAAAAAAAGAAACAATCAATTTAACTAATTAATAACGTTTTCTACATTTTATGTGTGCCTTTCAAAGTATGCATTGTCAGGAATTTGTATTCCATTGTAACAAATATGAATTGTAAAATCCATTGTGTAGTCTCAAATCCTAGCAACTGTGTAGGAGGGTTTTCAACTACAGGGTGCCCCATAAGTAAACAGCCAAACTTCGGGTAATGGTTCTGTGGGTCAAAATAAGAAATAAAGTTCATATAAACATAGGCCCCAAAACGCCATTTTGTTTTTTGTTCAAAATAATTCATATCTAGAGAACGGTTTGACTGATTGAGTTCAAACTTGACATGAAGTTATACCTAACAAAGATCTATTTTAAATAAAATAAGCGATTATATCCAATCATACGTTTCAAAATTACGACTGCTTGAACCTAACAGAAGTTTAACCTAACAATGATATATCTCAAGAAAAATAAGCGATTAAATCCAATCATGCGTTTTAAAATGGCGGCTGTTAGAAAATTTCAAACCTATATTACTCAAAAACCATACAATTTAACACAAAATGTCAAAATACCTTTTTTGTAGCCATTTTGATTCCCTATCGGATGGTGTAACTGTCAAAACAATTGGATGAAGTATAATAGCTAAGTTTAAGGTAATGACAGCAAGTGTACATACAATATTGCCGTGTTTACCGTCTTGGTATAGGATGTCGGGTTACTCATAACTTAACTTATTATCCTTCATCCGATTGTTTTTACAGTTACATCATCTGATAGGGAACCAAAAGGGCTACAAACAAGGTATTTTGATATTTTTTGTTAAAAGGTACGGTTTTTGATTAATTTGGGTTTGAAATTTTCAAACAGCCGCCATTTTGAAACGCATGATTGTTTTAATCGTTTTTTCTTGAGGTTATTATTAGATTAAACTTAATGCCAAGTTTGAACTCAATCGGTCAAAACGTTCTCTAGATATGTATTATTTTGTACAAAAATCAAAATATCGTATATTTTGAAAACCTTTTCGGGCCTATGATTATATGAACTTTTTTCTTATTTTGACTCATAGAACCATTCCACGAAGTTTGACTGTTTACTTATGGGTAACCCTGTCTAGTAAGCTCTACCTCTGTTTTAGACTTTTTACAAAGATTTGGAAAGACTCGGCAGTAAGGTATCCTTTTATGGTTAGTGTGACTTGTGCTTAGTCATTTGTTCAACTCTTTTTTAAATTTTGACGTGTGGAAAATAAAGAAACGTTTTTTATTTATAAGATAGACATCAACCCTATTCAATGAATTCTTTTATCCCCCAAACTCCTTCAAAATCCACGTCAGTTGATAGCTTTCAACTTAAACAAATGGATATTTCGTTCCAAAACCTAAAGACTGATTAATGAGTTCGTTAATGGCTGCGATAATTAATAAAGATGAAGCAGAAGTGGATTAGTGTGACGCAGACAGTTTTGTGGAACCCAGACGTAAAGACGCCAAATGAAGAAGGATACAGTAACCCCGAGCGTCTTAATTTAAAACTCGATTATTTCGAATTGTCGCCAGCATTGATTGGGGGGGGGGGAGGTTCTAACTGGACTAGTTCCAGCACTGGAAGCGGCAAACACTGACCATAGTTAATGAGAAAGGACTGACAGTATGGTCGCTTTCATAGTCCAGCACAAGATTGAAAAACCGTTAAGTTTTATTTTAGTTTATACTTGTGTCAGTGGAACCTAAAATTCATCAAAATCTCGGAAATCTTACACTTAATTAATCTTTCCACGATTTAAAATTAGTTAAGAATCTGTTCTAATGTTGTAATAAAGAGTTAAATTAGTTTTACTGGCGCGTAATCATTTAGCTTTAGTTGCTATGGCAACGATTAAAAATTAATTCCTTTCAATCAAAGTTATGACAGTCCCACACTTAAATAAATTAGCTGCCATTTTAATCTAAGCTAATGGATTTTATGAATGAAATTTGGCGGAGTAATAAAGCATGCTAAACGAAAACAGAAATAAAAAGCTGTGGTTCTGTAAATTATAGGGTCCAAAGTGTGTACCACAAAAGATAAATACCTTCGTGTAGATTAAAGTTTGAGAGTTTTATTTAAAAGGGTGTGCGATACTTGGAGGAAACAGTCCCATACAGTTATTAGGCCAGTCGGTAGAGGTAATTTTAGACCCAAAGTTCCAGTAATTTACAATACGGCTGATTTTTTTTTTATTTATAAGTACATTAAAGTATGTAGATTAACATAAAAAAAAGTTTACCAGTCTATCGATTTCCCAAAGTCGAAAAAAAATCGATTATCATTTTTTTCGATTATCCTTAATATTTCGAGCTGGGTTGAAGATAGAGAAAAATAAAAAATAACCGTGTAGGGGAGGTATTTTTCAACAAAAAAGGTCATATGTATTTATTTCGTCCGAGCAATGGTTTGTCTGGAAAAAATTCGATAATGCAGGTATGTATTTTGCAGCAGGGGAAATCACTAAAAGGGGACATCTTATTCATATATGAAGCGTTGGCTCATTCTAAATTGGCCAAATTTTAATATATCGAATTGAAACTTGACATAGGAGTTAAAATATATATTTTTAACATTTATGCTGAGTCTCAGCTTGTTATCTTGAAAATGACTCGATCTAGAGCCACTTGACTTATCAGAGGGTTTCTCGATTTTAGGAGTACCGGACCCACCAATTCATTTTAAACAGCTCCAGTTTAGAAAATTTTCAAAATATCAACCTGAAAGTTTTTTTACAAGTTAAGTATATAGATTCAAACAAGATCAAGTAGTATAAACCTTTTTTATTATTTACTTTTCAAAGCACAAGTAACTTAAAAAAGTATAACTTTAGACCTTTTTAGATTTTTCATCAAAACGCTTGAGTTAATCGGCTGCAGATTAGTCATTTTTTTAAATATAGTTTTTAAAATAAGTATGGCAAAAAACAATTGTGTTTTTAACTTCTGTACCAATTTTAAAATCGATATGTTCAAAAATGTCGAAAATGGAGTCGTTAAATAAAAAGGTGTTATAGTTAAAACGAGATAGGTAAAACAGAAGACTATTTTCAAGCGCCTCGTTTTTAAAAATAACATGAAAAAAATAGTTCATACTTACTAAGAATATTTATACTGGTGTACTCAACTTGTAAAACAAATTTGATGTTGATATTCCAAAAATTTACGAAACTGGAATAGATTGAAATCAGTTCGTGGGTCCGGTACTCCTAAAATCGATAATCGAAATCGACTCCTAGATCGGGTCATTTTCAAGCTAACAAGCTGAGACTCAGCATAAATGTTTAAAATATATATATATTAACTCCTATACCAAGTTTAAATTCGATATATTAAAATTTGGCCAATTTAGAATGAGCCAACGCTTCATATATGAATAAGATGTCCCCTTTTAGTGATTTCACCTGCTGCAAAATACATACCTGCATTATCGATTTTTTTCCAGACAAACCATTGCTCGGACGAAATAAATACATATGTCCTTTTTTGTTGAAAAATACCTCCCCTACACGATGGTATTTTTTATTTTCCTCTATCTTCATCCCAGCTCGAAATATTAAGGACAATCGAAAATAAATGATAATTGATTTTTTTTTCGACTTTGGGAAATCGATAGACTGGTAAACTTTTTTTATGTTAATCTACATACTTTAAGGTACTTATAAAAAAAATCAGCCGTATTGCAAATTACTGGTAGTTTTAACCTATACCGACTGGGCTATATATCTTGTATCGAATTTTGAAGATTAGGCCTATCTTTTATAATTTGTAGGAAATCAATCACGAACATCTAAATTATAATGCATAGATGACAGAAAATTGTAAATTTTTATTAAATATTTTTGCTAATAAACAACACGAAAAACACGATTGAGTCGAGTCACTTGATAGGAGTAAAACATCGGGGTAAATTTGTCAAAATGTTCTGCAAATTTAAATGTCGTGTGCACTTGGCGGGAATTTAAAATACTACTTCCATTAGTAAAGAAATAAGTGTATACAAGCGATGTTCTAGTCACGCTCGATCGCTTTACCAATGCAATATCACAGACCAGCCTTCTCAAGGCTCACTCCGCTCAACGCATTTATTCGAGTGGTGTTGCACATCCTTAAGAATATTTTGTTATAACTATATATCAGAATCCTGTCAAAAACGCTGATAAATCTTCCATTTTCCCTTTAGTTCCGAAAATTCTGCAACTAATTTTTTTTTATATCTTTAAAGAAAACTGCAGGTCCAAATTTTGGGGCAAAAGTTATAATGTTTTTCTCCTTCTATGCCAGCTGTATCCTTCTCCTTGACGTCGTCCTACACTCGGTTTCACGTTCACCGTACACAGTAGCCATGTTATCCAAACGGCAGTCTCAGTGATACTAACCGCCCAAAAAACATCAACTCCACGCAACCGCAATAAACGTGATGTTCCCAGTAATGGTAGTAGGTCTCCGTAAGACCTGTACTGCACGGTGGACGTGAAATTGAGTGTAGATGAGAATACAATTTGCAAGATCATGTGAGGCACCGATTCATAGACGTTGATGTTCAAAACAATCTAAACGCATTGTAGTTTCCTACATGGACGCAATCGACAAGATGTCGCGTGAACGATTCTTGTGATTCAAAATAATTTGTGTTTGGTCGCAAGATCGCAAAGCGAATTACCTCTATCACAACCACCCTACTGTATTTAGGTGTTTGGGGCTCGTCAAATACTTTCACAGGTACCAGTAATTTATAATGTATTGCCGCCTTGATTATTGTTATTAGTGAGTTGGATAGTTTAGTGTATTGATTCTGTGTTCTATCAAACTTGTTGGGTTAGCTAACCGATCGGAACTCTTGCCGCTTGTGTCAACTAGCACTTCTCCGTGGTCTGACAAATTTGCTTTTGAATTGGATCATAAATCTGCAAATCCCACAAACAAGTGCCGCTGACCTAATCAATCGTCATTTCCATGAAAATATCAGAGTATAATGTAATCTGTTTGCATTTGCTTCAATGCGGGGGTTTATGTCTGAAGAGAGCAGGTACGGAGACCTCTATTAACTTATAACCTCAAACCAGAGTGTCGGCACCAGACTTTGGCACTTTTAAAATAACATAAAACTTATTTTAAACTAAAACTGTCTAGGTTTAAGAAATCGACTCTTCAAATAATTCGATTTGTTGTGTAACAGTATAAAATAACCGAGAACGAGATAACTGAAAACGTTTCCCGATTGTAACAGAAATGGAAGAGGTCGGCTAAAGTCCTTCGGGAGAGAGTTATGGCCGATGAAATGCTTCCTTACAGGACATTGGCCAATAAGAGAGCGGGCGGTTTGCCAAAATATTGTTTAATAAATGACGTCATCTGAGAGAGTTGTGTGATGAAAAATATCGATAACTTTTGTAATTCATTACTTGTAGATTTATCATTTCCTAGTTGTTACAAAGAGTGTCTTTTCACAGTCTGTTTACACCGACAATACTATTTCTAATAACTTTAATAATAATGTCTAGCCATACATGTTATTAAACTGCGAATAACAAATTAGTAATCCACTGCTTGGAAGGTTTTTAATGCCTGCGTAAGAATTTTATGGAAATATTTAACCTACTTCTTTCTTTTTAAAGTAAGACATTTTAGTCAATTGTGAATAGATTTTTATAAAAACTAGAGTAATTTCAAAACTTTTACAATATTGATTTTAATAATTAGTGAAAATAGTTATGGTACGTAATTAATGTTTTCGCGTGATTCGAATGTGTACTGACAATAATTTGTAATGGGTTTCATTATCACTGTTTGCGTTACAACTCCAAAAATGTAATTAAATTACAAGTGAAAAAACATGGACCAGACCGGGATTTGAACCCAGGACCTTCGCCTTTCCGGAGCAATACTCTACCACTGAGCTATCCTGATCCTACAGATATTGGTCGATGTTATCTCACTTGTACGGTTTTACTGCATTTATGAATTAATAGACTGAATACCTCGCATGAGACATTGAAAACAATCTCAATTCTTTTTGCAGCCTACAATTTAACCCTTGCTGAGGAAGCGTGTAAGCAGGTAATTTATTACAAATTAAAAATAACCAAAAATGTAATTCAAAATAATAGAAAATATTCCATAAACTTAAAAGTTGACATTGAGAAAGTGACAATGTCATCATTAGCAGAGTTTTAAATAGGCTAAGGTTCAAAACTATAGATATCTTAGAACATCGCGAATATATTTCTCATCTTGCTCAGTGACAAACTATAAGAAAATTGTTTACCAGGGTGCGCAATACAAGAACCTCAAAGTTCCACACATCGTTATTCCACACCTTTCGTCGAATTTTGAAGATAAACTATTTGAGAGAAGTTGTTCGTGAATATTTAAACAATAATTACCATAAGGGCCACTGCAATAACTCATTTTTCCTGTGGAAATTCGCTAATGACCAATTGAATTTGGACTCGAACACTTTATACGACACAGCGATAAGAATCCAGGAAGCCCGCTGTAAGTGATAGTTCCGAGTGCGCTCACAGGCAGTCGACGTCCGGTAGCCATTGCTGTTTTATGTGTTTGTGTGTTTTTACTTAATGTTTTGACGACCTCCATTCAACGAGAGATTCTGATGATGGGATAGGCATCCAGAAACGCTTCAAAATAAATAATCAAAAAGAGGTTTTGTTTGTTTGTTTGTTTAAGCGCCTTTATTTGGGCGCAGTCGAGGCTATGAAGCCCCTTCTACTGAACCCATCAACAAAATAGATAAATTATTACAACATTATAATAAAGACAAATATAAAGAAAAATATAAACTAACATGACTCATGCTGCAAATAAAATACGTAAATCATAAATAAAATATCCGAGAAATACACACATACATACACATGCCTACATCCATACATACACACCCATATACGTGTATACACACAATATATACTAAAAATACTTTACCTACAATACATATCTATAAATACTACGCAAATTTTGAAAGAAATAATTGAGTGTCATCAACAAAGTACAAAGAAAAACTTTAAATTTAAATAACAAAACTAAAAATAACCACAAACTTCAGAGCCTCGATGAATGTAAAAGACCAGTAATAAAGAAATTATTTCATATTACATAAAATGAACTTGAAAAAAAACAATGTCTTACCAGGAAATCACAAACTCTCTCTTTGCCTGGCCAAAAACTGCCCCCTAACATTCGATCTAAACTGTGATAGACCTGAACCATCCCCTACCCGGGCAATAACTGAATTCCACAATCTGCAACCTGAAACTGCAAAGGATTTATTGAAGATGGATGTACGATGGAGGGAAATTTGGGGAATTCTAGAAGCCGAACGTGTATTGATACACTATGTATATCAGACATAAAATTAAAAAATTTAGAAAAATAACACTTAGAATTAGTTTAAAAAAACTTATATAATACAATCTACAAAGCAAGATCTCTTCGATAACAAAGCTTGAGCCATTTCAATTGGTTATAAAAAGGAGTAACATATTGACCAAAACCTATGTGGAAAATAAACCGGATACATGCATTTTGTGCCCGCTGGAGCCTTAATGCTACCTCTGCCTTCAAGTCACTGTAAACGACACAACCATAATCAAACATAGGAAAAAGGAGTGACTCTACAAGCAGAGCTCTCACCTTAGTGGGAATCAGCATTTTGTAGCGTCTCAACTGTCTTAGCGAGGAAAAGACCTTGTTGCAGACATTGTCCACATGATTTGACCAAGTAAGCGTTCTATTGAATAAAATACCAAGATTTTTGACTTCATCCTTAAATTCTAAGTTAATATTATTAACCTTTATATTAGGCACAGATCGAAAATCAATATTCTTTAATAAACGTGGGTAGCCGATTATAATTGCCTGCGTTTTCCCTTCATTAGTCTTGAGACCATGACGAGCTGACCAAACAGTCAGTGAAATAATATCTTTATTTATAAGGCTTACACATTCATCTATATTGGGAACATCACAGTGTTTATACGTCTGAAGATCGTCTGCATAGAGATGGTAGCTGCAATTATTAAAATTTGAAGAGATGTCATGTATATATAGAGAAAAAAGCAGTGGTCCTAAAACAGATCCCCTCTTTGTACTTCTAACCAGCCTAAACGGGAGTTATTTGGCCCAAGAACACACTGTTGCCTTTTGCTAAGGAATGCCTTAAACCATCTTAAGGAAGGTGGTGAGAAATTTAAACTTTTGAGTTTGCTAATCAAAATGTCGTGTATAACCGAATCAAAAGCTTTGCTATAGTCAAATAGTGTCAAAAACGTGTCTTCCCTCCGGTCCATTGCATACCTAATGTCATCTGTAATTTTTAAAAGGGCTGTTGTTGTGCTGTATCCCTGCCTGAAACCTGATTGAAACTCGTCATAAAGATTATTAGTTTTCATGAATTCAATTACTTGATCATAAAGCCGCTCCAAAATTTTGGAGAGTACACAGAGCAGACTAATTGGTCGATAATCAGCAGGACCGGAAGGGCCAGATCTTTTTGCTAGAGGTTTAACAAGCGCTAAGCGCCATAATTTTGGAAAAACATAATTTTGAAGAGAGAAATTAAAGATATCAGCTATTATTGGAGTAATCACAAACAGTACTTTTTTAATTAAAAGGATTGAAATTTGATCAATGCGAGTTCACTGACATAACAATATAAGGTTACTGTACTATTATATTAAATTATTTTGATCGTAATTGTGTGAGCAGAGCGAACTCGTAGTCCTAAATACGATAGTATCATGAAATACTCCTAGAGGATTTTCTGTTAAATATAGAGTTGACAGGTTCTAAAACTAGATAAACTTCACAGAGCAGAACACTTGAGGTAAACATGTTTCCAGTTTTAACAGTGTGAGCGTTTAACGGGGGCAGTCTGGCATTTCCAATCGTAGCTATTTTTTAACAAGGCTAATTTTTATCGAACAAGATCATTTTTCAAAGCTGTGTGAACTTTGGAATCTGGGTTAGCGGTATAAATACCTTCAATTGTTTACAGTTTGACTCGTAAAATTGTTGCACAGTAGTAAATACTTCTACTTCGAGCCTTCCTCTCTCGTAAACCTATCTCTGGAAAGATAAAGTAAAATTAAAATCCAGTCAATATAGGTTGGTGATAGAGGAAGTAATGTAACATCACGATGAAAATCTGCAAATGCATAGCTTAGTTTTACGCTTCATGCTGTAGCAAACTGAAATTTTAATAACTTCTTTAAACCCCTTTGAATAAACGGGAGATATTTTTTTCCAGTTTTTTTGGTTTTTTTTTTCTTACTTTATGCCGGATTAATAGACAAGAGGGCAGCATAACGCTGGTACTCCAATTCTGTTGGAAATTCCAACTACTGTATAAGTACACTGGACGACAAGCTGACCACTAAAACATGTTGACTGCCAATGTTATTCAGATCTGAACAAGGTCGGGAGTAGCAAATGAGCACCGATCATGGTCCCAGAACACGTTTTGGGGTGTCATTAAAAATCATATATATATACAGGGTGTATCAGAGCGGGTGGCCGGCTTGTATAGCATTGAAACGAGAATGCTTAAACATTTATTTTAAACTGATAACCCCCTATTTCGACCCCAAGGAATTCAGGAAACATATTTTCAACCCTCTAAAATGCCCCAAAAGGGTATTTTTTGGGGGTGGGGGTTGGTTTTTGGGAAATTTCAAATGTAAAGATAGATTGTGTTGTACCTCATTTTAAATGTCTCGGTACACTGATTGTTAAAACAAATTGTTTTTCATTTATCTTGCACCGTCAATACAGGTTGGCATGAAACATCATAAAAACTTAAGTTTACATATCTTTTTACATCTGACATAAACAATTTTTTTAACAGCTAAAATTTTTAAAGTTAATTGACAAAAATGTGACCTTTCAAGCAATACCCAATTTTGGTAGGTTTTCTCACATTTTCTCACAATATTGTTTTTCTCTTTTTAAAATCCGGGGGTTTAGTTGTCAAAAATTTGAACACCTGTAAGCTGTTTCAGGGAATTAACCGGTGAGCAGTTATTTTTTATGCCTACTTATAACGTACACAAAAACTCAGTAATTCTAAGAAAAACAATATTTTCTGTAAATTTTAAGCCAATAGAGAAATGAAAAAAATTCAAATATGAAAAATGTTGATAATTGTAAGGGCTTCAATTTGATATGTAAGATGACCCACATTGCAATTTGAAAATTTTGAGGTATTGACTTTTAAACTTCTAAAAGTTGTAAATTTTGAAACCTGCTAAAAATGTGAGAAAACCTACCAAAATTAGGTATTGTTTGAAAGGTAACATCTTTGTCAATGTACTTTAAAAATTGTAGCTGTTAAAAAAATATTTTATGTCAGATGTAAAAAGGTATGTAAACTTAAGTTGTTATGATGTTTCGGCCCACCCTGTATTGACGATGCAAGATAAATGAAAAAAAAATTGTTTTAATGATCAGTGTACTGAGACCTTTAAAATGAGGTACAACACGACCTACCTTTACATTTGAAAATTTCCCAAAAACCAACCGCCACCTCCAAAAAATACCCTTTTGGGACATATTAGAGGGTTGAAAATATTTTTTCTGAATTCCTTGGGGTCGAAATAGGGGGTTATCAGTTAAAACTAAATGTCTAAGTATGCTCGTTTCAATGCTATACAAGCCGGCCACCCGCTCTAATATACCCTGTATAGGCCCTATATATATTTTGTTATATATATATGT
>JAGFPH010006729.1:55845-74817 GCA_018207615.1 Philaenus spumarius
ACCAGAATCGTTTATCTATTCTGCATTGTATCGATTTTATGTATTAATTAAAATGATAGAACCAGAATCTTTTATCTATTCTGCATTGTATCGATTTTATGTATTAAATGTGGCAAGATTTTGAATGAACACAGTTTACTTTTTAAACAAAGATTACGGGTTATTGTTCAAGCATTCTTGTTATAGTTATAGGGTTATTGTGCCAGCATTTCTGGAAAACATTTAACTTGAGAAAATGTGACACACAATTAATAAGCAATAGCACTTTAGGTCTGACTACTATTTTGACATTTTTTAAATCCTGCGTCTAAATCTGTGTGTTTAGTACAATACATTTTATTTAAATTTTCATCGTTAACATAAATACAAAGAATGTAACAAATAACTACACCTGGCTGAACATACCCATAAAACAAAATGTAAAACAATATTTTCTTGTTAATTGTGTAACACACCTAAGATTTGCCTAATCCAAATGAAATTATAGGCTACTTATTTGAAATAATAGTATAAAATTAACAACAATATACTCATGTATCACTGAGGATGATGACGCTTTTGTTGAAACGCGCTAATTATTGTATTGTTAGTATTCTTAAATAATTCCTTCTCAATCGTCAAGCTCAAAGTTTATCAATACATTTTGTACATTATAAACCTTTAATTGTCATGGAAACGACTTTTAGTTAAGTTTGTTGGGTAGAATTTGAAAATAAACTCCAGGTAGAGTTTTTGTTGCCCGTGGTAAGGTAGAAACGATTTCTGATCGATTTATATTTTTGATCCTTTCTAATCTGGTAGGGTTGTGTTAGCCATCTTGGATGATTTAAAACAATTGCATAACTCCTCTACGGTTGCTCTCAAAACAAAAGTTTCTGCGGTAAACTTGAAAAACCCCTTTTTATTTTTTGAAGAACTTGTTTTTGAAGCTTACTTGCACGCCTGCATAAGATGGATTAAATGATGGGTTTGAAGTCTTTATTCACAATATCTTCTAACTGCTTCTCCGAGTCTGAGAATCTAAGCTTCATTTGAAAAACAAAAGACTCTCTATTGGCGTCCTCAAACATCAGATAATCGTTGTACAAACAATTTCGGAAATCAAAAAGTTTATACATCTTTAAGTTTTGCCATTAAACAGTTTTTTTTTTTTTAATAATCAACCGTTGAAGAATGGTTTTGAAAAAATGCCAAACAACTTTGGTACAAATTATCATCTCGCCCTTGCAATTTCGAAATTAAGATTTTTCATCAGGACCTAAACGACATAATTCGAAATTTTTACACACAAAGACAACAAAATTGCCTTTAATACAATAAAAATAAAACTACTTAATAAATACTTTTTTATAAAGGTGAAAAACCAAAGCACTGTACTATCAACTAATCCAATGGGCCTACTCATATTTTGCAAAAGGTCAAAGCTCCCAGAATATTACATTTTGTATCACCTATACAACTAATGTAGTGTGAGATATAGATTATGCTATTACAATAAAGTGGTCTACCAGCTGCGACTGTGCGAGACAGGTTAGGTTATTTCCTGCCCCTCCAATTACAAACAATTGCCGCTAGAGTGCGCAGTAAATCATCATCACTACTCTCCCCCCCCCCATCCAACTAACTGTATCCTTTCAACTCGACGCCTAAACTCGACTTTATTATTTGTTTAGCATATATATATGGTCTACCAATGAACGTTTACTATTGCATTGTAGGTATAAACGAATTTATATATATATATATACATTATACATATATAGTTGTGCAAAAGTCCTGCATAAGTCACAGTATCTCAACTTCTAATTGATGTACAAATGTGACAGAAACACTATGATATATAGGTGTTCCGAAAAATGCAAATCGTATTTCCAACTCATTGTTAACGATTTCCCCCAAGATATTAATAAATACTTCCTTTATTTTGGTGAAAACAAAATCTTTTTATTTCATTAAGGTGGATGAGATCAGATTGCACAGGCTTATTGCATTATTAGTTTTGGTCATAACACAAGATAAACATTTGTGACATTACTTTAGAAATTTGTTTACATTTGCTAACTAATGAAGTAACTAAATATTTATTTTTCTGCACTGGATGTTCCAACAATTAATTTTTAAAACTCCTTAAATATTATGAACTAGTTGAGAAACTTGCGAGCTGCATATTACAACTTGTCCGTTGTGAGCGAAATAACTTAACGTAATAAATTTATTCAATAAACGTAAGACGATTAGTTACCATACAAAATACGGTTGACAAAATAAAGTACACATTTGTTTAAATTATTTCAATCTTATCTGGTCTACGGCCAACTTTAAAACCAATCATCATTACGCTTTTATTATAAAAACAAATTCAAAATCTATGTTCTATATGTTATTCAAAGTCAGCTGCTATTAGGTAATATTATATTCATTTATTGTTTGATTTCTATTTTAGCTACTGTAAAATAATTTTACAAAAGAAAACTTTAAGGTTGTGTAACTCCTATTTACAGAGTTCTACTGTGGTTGAAGGAATGCCGCAGGGTTTTTGAATTTTCAGTAATAAAATCTGTGCAAATTGCACTTTCATTATAAATAAATATACTCAAGAAGCGCTCGCTGCCTGACGAACCAACACTCTCAATACAGCCCAGTAAAACTCTGGCTAGCAGTAAAAACATTTTTCTTTCATATAATAGGACTAGCTGACCCGTACGGCGTTGCCCGTGGTGGTTGGTATTTTCAGTCTTTTTAACGTAATTGTATTCTTTTTAATTGTTCAGTCAGTAAGTGGTATTTGGCTTGTATGTATATAGATCCTAAATAATAAAAGCACTATTGTCATAATAATAAAAGATCTGAAATTATGATTTTAGTAACTTTGATCCCCCAAACCCCTCCTAAAATTTCGAAATTTTTCATACCCTGTCTTAGGGAGCACCTATGGAACTAGAGGAAGCTACATACCAAATTTAATTCCAATCCGTTCGGTAGTTTTGAAGAAATCGTTTTTGAATAACTTTGATCCCCCCAAACCCCCCCTCAAATTTAGAAAATTTTCAAACCCTTTCATAGTGAGCACCTATGGCCGTAGAGGAAGCTACATACCAAATTTCATTCCAATCTGTTCGGTAATTTTGGAGAAATCGTGATTTAGTAATTTTTACCCCCCCAAACACCCCTAAAATTTCCAATTTTTTAAAACCCTTTCTTAGTGAGCACCTATGGCCCTAGAGAAAGCTATATACCAAATTTCATTTCAATACGTTCGGGAGTTTTTGAGAAATCGTGATGAGTGAGTGAGTGAGTGAGTGAGTGAGTGGTATTTCGCTTTTATATAGATTAGTTATAAATCACAAATTTTAATATTGTTAAGAAAAGTACTGTTACTAATTACTGAAAATTTAATATTGTTATAAAGAGTTTATTCTCATTAAAATAATAAAGTCAAATGATTTAATTGAATTGCTTTGTACGTTGGTACTAGAAGATAAAAATGTAGTACAAAACAAAACAACGATAGTATATATAATCAGTAGTTTCTGTTTATTCCTACGACAGCGTTATAAAGTCCGATATTAACACAATTTTGGTTTTTCAACATTTATTATATTAATTATAACTCTCGACACCTCCAGCCCACCCCAATTGGCTGCTGACTTTGGATGAACATAATGGAACAGAACGCGCCAAAATAAATCAAGCCTAACGATTTGAGCCGGACAATGAGAGCGCAATTTATTGCCTCATTGTACTTTATATTGCCCTTAGGCCTGAACTGTTCGCAAACAACTGATATCGGCCAAACTATAAATTCCTACAAACCGTACTTTGTAATTGATTTCACACGTAAACCTGTATAAATTACATTGTTATACCTGAGCGCGTCCTGCGCAGTATTTTTCAGACTTAGGTATGTCCTATAACGATTTATATCATTTGAACTGATCGGTAAAATACTCGAGTCTGAGTATTTACCGCACCCATAAACTAAAGAGTTAACCCTACATTTTAAGGGAAAATACATAAATTTACAATAATTTTTTTGAAGAATATTCAATAAATATTATGTATTTATTGAACAACCAAGCAAACTTCCTATAACCATTCCTAGATGGTGCTGATAAACTATCTTTTACTTTACACGTAATATTTATACCGGTAGTAAAGTAACTGAAGTTTTGTTAATTTGTCAGTTTTCTTTAATGAAGCCTTAGCCTTGTGGATAACGTTGCGTCTTCCTGATCAGAAGATGCTGGGTTCGAATCTAGGCTAGGGAGACCAGATATCTAATCATATATGAGGGCGGAAGTAAAGCAAACGGTGGTTGGCTCGCTTCCAAGCTAACGGGATACGACTAGATATCTGGTCTCCGGCTGTGGCTGTTTTGCATAATTTTACTAATTCTATATAACTTTAAAATATAATAACTAAGAAAACCCAGAAATGTACATACATCGATTTTATATAGTATATTATACGTAAAACAGAAAGAACTATTCTTTCTTAGCAGATTGATATAAAATATTAACAATAATAATATTTTTTTTATTTTGTATGTTTTTTTCCTAACGTCCGGCGCAATCGGACGTTGACATTTCTCGCACATTTTCAAACGTCCTGTCCAAGCGGACGTTGGCACTTCTTGCATGTTTTGAAACGTTCGGTTAAACAGGACTTTGGCACTGAAAGGGTTAAAATGCATATCTCAACTGGCGGAATATTTTCAGTGTCGGTACAATAATTATCTGTTTTCTCTAACAATTCTAAACTGGTATGTCGGGATGTCTCAGTAGCATTTCCATTAGCGGGTGATTTCAATCTTAATATTTAGAAATAATTTGTAATTTTCAAATTTTTATTTAAGTTTTTGAGTTTTTTTAAAAGTCATACGAGTTCTTTTTTAACCTTTATTACAACTTCTTTTGTATTGTAAAATTTACAATTTGATTTAAACTTATTACTTACCTTTTATGCTATGAGATATTATAAAGCGAAAGAGGATATAATACAAAAACAGTATAAGCAAAAATGGAGTTGGCGTGTGAAGCACGCAGGGATATCCCCTTGTATTTTAGTTTTGTTCCATAAGACTAATGCAAACAAACAAGCTTTTTAAACGCGCTATCAAACCCATATGCTCGTTTTTAAATGTCAAATTATGTGTTATTACCATTTTTAAATTCATTAATACTTCTTTACTTTGAGCATTGTATTTGGATAACCTAATAGAACTCCGATCCAATGCAATATTTCAATCCACTGGAAATTCGACGATAGTGGCGCGATCTATGGGGGAAACGACGGAAGCGGTGCATAGCACCAATGCCTTGAGTGATTTCTCCCTAGCGCTACCTCGCGGCGCGATCATGCAATATTTTCCGGACAACCTTTTTCTCGTTACAAAGCCGCCGTATGCATGCATGATCTATGGTTTTAGTATGTTTAAATGAAGCTTTTTATATGTGAGATAAATTTGTTAATTTAAATGCTTTAAATAAAACATTTATAACATTAATAGTTTTTACTCGGCAAATAAATGCAGAAGTCATGGGTTTATTTCGCGGTTGACCTGGTGATTTCATTTACAAAACACTGCCAGTTTACTTGAAAGAGTTTAGCCAATTCACACTTACCGACACGACACCGACCCGATATCGATGTTGGCTTTCGTGATAACGAACTTAAACAGATTAGTTTTCACACTTGCCGACATGTCGGTGTCGTGTCGTTGCAGCTGCAAGACTCCCTTCTTTATCGGTACGATATAGGCTCAGTCTGTTTACTGGTTACTATGGTAATCAAGCAATAATAATTTGGCCTCGTAATTGTAATAATATTTTGGTACTTAGTCGTGTCAGTATCGGTGTCGAGTCGGTAAATGTGAAAGATGTTTGCCGATATTGGTACTATTGCTGTATCGGGTCGGTGTCGGTAAGTGTGAAATCAGCATTAACGGATAGTGTTTTCATCACCATACTGACGTCTCAAACTACGTTGCACCGTTATAACAGATTCAGTTTGCACAAGCCAAATAACACACTGCGCCTTCTGTTGCGGAGTAGCCATTGCAATGCACTGAACGCACAAGGGTCTGCTCCAGTAAACGAGAAAGCAACCGGAAACGCAACCGCTTCTCACTGTATCCCTATCTAAACAGTGCAATTTCTTGCAGATGAACGCTTTGACATTGCCTCATTTCAAACCATTTTATAAGTTTATCTTTTGTAATTGAGTGTTGAAAAAAAACTGAATATTCTTTATAAAATTTCGGATCTGGCTTGCAAATTATTTTTAATTATTATTACTTTCTCCACCCTATACGTAGTATATGGAGAAAGTATTGTTTTCGTAAAAATGTTCGAATTTGAATTTTCAGTTGAATTATCTGTTTCGGTGCTCCCAGAACCCCAAAAAATGGTTTAGTGCAATTATCTGTGTTGGTGCTCCCTGAACCCAAAAATATTTTTAGTGGAATTTTTTGTTTTGGTGCTCCCTGAACCCAAAAAAGTGTTTTTAGAGTGGTGTCTGTCTGTCAGTCTGTCAGTATGTATACACGACCAGAGAGGACACTATTGGTCCGATTTTCATGAAATTTGGTATGTAGGTACTAAACCCTAATATCTCCAGGCGTTTTTTTCATTTTTGGAATTTTTAATTTTTAAGGGTAATTTACCCCTAAAAACCCATAAAAAACGACAAAAATGCTAATTTCTCAAAAACGGCTCTAACGATTTTGATCAAATTTTCAGTATTTATAGTGCTTAAGATGCCAAACAAAATGACACCACCCGCTTTTATCAAAACTTCGGCGTTTTATAATTATGGGGAAATGTTTAAAAATAAACAAGTTTATGTCGTCAATCTAGCATCGCGGCGGCGGCCGCACGGGGTAGCACCATGGTAGCGATCACGGCCAGTAATTCAAAGGTCGCGCGATCGAATCCCGCCTAGGACAATAATTTTTTTATACGATTGACGTAGGTAGAATATTATTTTTTTGTTTTGTTCTAAAAAGTAATAAATAAAATGATTGAAAACAATATTATTTTGACTACAGTAAGTTGGGAGAAAGTTTGTGTCAGTTAACTGATACCGTTTATTTTGTATTGTGTTACGAAAAAAATTCAAACTTTGTACTTACTAAAAGTCAATTACGTAACAAATCAAAAGCATTTAAAAAAATGTAAATTGCAAGACGGATGCGTATTGTGACTGTGCTTAAAATGAAACCTTGCAAACAATTTTATGATAAAAAGTAAACGAAATAAATGGTTTGAAATTTAACATTGCTCTTATGGGATAAAAATCCAAGATGGCCGCCACTACAACACCAGTAAACGAGAAAGCAACCGGAAACGCAACCGCTTCTCACTGTATACCTATCTAAACAGTGCAATTTCTTGCAGCTGAACGCTTTGACATTGCCTCGTTTCAAACCCTTTTAAAAGTCTATCTTTTGTAGTTGAGTGTTGAAAAAAAAACTGAATATTCTTTATAAAATTTCGGATCCGGCTTGCAAATTATTTTTAATTATTAATTTTGTATTGTGTTACGAAAAAAATTAAAACTTTGTACTTACTAAAATTCAATTACATAACAAATCAAAAGCATTAAAAAAAATGTAAATTGCAACACGGATGCGTATTGTGACTGTGCTTAAAATGAAACCTTGCAAACAATTTTATGATACAAAGTAAACGAAATAAATGGTTTGAAATTTAACATTGCTCTTATGGGATAAAAATCCAAGATGGCCTTAAGGGTCTGCTCCAGTAAACGAGAAAGCAACCGGAAACGCAACCGCTTCTCACTGTATACCAATCTAAACAGTGCAATTTCTTGCAGCTGAACGCTTTGACATTGCCTCGTTTCAAACCCTTTTAAAAGTCTATCTTTTGTAATTGAGTGTTGAAAAAAAAAACTGAATATTCTTTATAAAATTTCCGATCCGGCTTGCAAATTATTTTTCATTATTAATTGTTGATTGTGTTAGGAAAAAAATTTAAACTTTGTACTTACAAAATGACAATTACATAACAAATCAAAAGCATTTAAAAAAGGCGTAACAAAAGTGAGCGCTGGCGCCGTTATTTTCAAGGTCAAGTAGGCCTGCTAATTGCAGGAACTGAATTCCCTCGTTTATGTGAGCAAAATATTGACAGATGATGAACCAAATACCACAAACTATAATAGTGTACGTCACATTGTACATATTCTAGAGCAAATTAAAGTTAGGGAGTTTTTTTTCAAACACCCTGTATTATAAATCCGGAAGAGTGTTTTACCTTTGTAACTTATTTATTAAATGCCATTTATATTAATAAATACGGAGGAGCAGCATTTAGCTCTCCAATAACTAGGCTCGAACCTACGCAGTTGTTTTCAAGGTTGCAACTGTATCAATCTGGACGAGTGCGTTTAACCACTACGTCACTCTGCTCTTCTAATGTTTATTTTAAGTTTTATATTTTCTATACATTTCCTAAGAAAAGAAAATGAAAAATCATTTAAGAGCATAGGACCAAACCGGTAAGAGTCTGATAACTCAATTTTTATTGACACGTAAAATCAACGATCCTGGGATCAAATTCCGGTCTAGTCGTATATTTTTTATGCGCAATTTAGTTAGTTAAGAAGTTAGTAGGAATTAGCCTCTTTATGTATAAATACCATACATTCTAGTAACGCACATAAAAGGTAAGGGAATTGATAGTAATTTGAAAAACAACTATAAGTATCTAATATATACATTATATACCTTTTTGCAGCGAACTCAGTTCATTGTTTGTTAAATGAAATTTCATTACAAACGATTTTATCGCAAAAACTTTTACACAAATGGTATTGTTCCTATTTATTTTCGTTTACGTAAATAAGTTTCCGCCTCGCGTCGTAAATCCGAACAAAATAAAACCGTCAAGTTTTGCGAATAGTTCTGAAAGACTGGTTGCGACTTTTATAAATCGTGCGAAGAAATTGCAAACGTTTATGTAAGACGTAAAAATAGAAAGGGAAATATTAATAAAGTCAAGTAACTAAACTGAGCTACATTTCTTGCTGGAGAAATATTGTTTCTCTCAACCCTTACCCTGTCGCCGTTGGGGATGATATAGTGCAATTCGTTTCCAGCCCTTGCTCGCCTTAGCACCCCCAAATCCTATTTGATTATAAATAAGAGACTTATTTGTTTCAAGCTGCCAATATATTTTAAACTAACCTAAAATAATAAATATTAAAAAAAAACAAGGAACAAATTACATTTATGTGTACGAGTTTTACATAATGTACAATAGAAAATAACTTACACCATATGTAAACTTGACACTGAAACACGGAAAATGTTAAATAAAGTTCAATTATAATATTGATTTAAGTAAGTTAATATATACAAAATGTAATTAATTTGTGTGAATAACGTACAAATATATCATAAAGACGTGTATTTAATACTATATTAACACAAATTGTTTTAACATATTTACTTTATTCTTAAAATATTTTTTAACTAGCTGTCCCGTGCGAAAATTTTGCAAGTTAGGAGCACTTACTTGATTTAGTAAGTTGATTTAATTACGTTAATTACTTTTATTTATTTACGTTGGTTTATAAATAACATTTTTAACGCTTTACGTTGATTTAATTTGATTGATTTGCGTGATAGATTGCACCTGCATATAGAATGTAAGCAATGTAACAGCTGTCATGTTAGTTAAACAGATTGTTAATAAATGGCGCCTTTTATTAGGAATGACATAAACTTTCAAAACTAAAGCTTTTTTGATCAATTTTTTTAACGAAAACATTAATTTTAAGCCATTTGTCTATTCTTTTGTCAGTAGCGGGGAACACAAGCTTTAAAATGGTGTTTAAATCATTATTGTTGATGAAGAATTAAGGGATATATGGCATTGCCACAAAAAAAAACACCGTTGAGAAATAATATATAAGGATATGTATGTGATTCTAGTAAATTAATGCAAACATACCTAAGTTAAAGGTTATTGCAATGAGACAAAATTATTATATCGCAGAAAAAACTATTTTACTCCAGACCAAACCTATTTTATATAAGATGAAAGTTTTTGCATTCAGACAAAACTATTATATCCTTATATCAGAAAACTATTATAATTTAGAAAAAATTATTATACCCAGACAAAAACTATTTTAACTATATCCCAGTTAAAAACTATTTCATGCTTGAAAAATACATATACTACATACAAAACTATCACATGTAAAAATTACACTTTTAAGGGTCAGCTCTAGCTGTCGGCCATGTTGGCTAACACTCCATAACACCAATGTTAAATTAAAATCCAAATTTTTCCTTTATTTTTGATCGGAAAATTATAAACGATTTTTAAGCTATGTTCAATATGCATGCAAATGGCTTATTCAAAACTAAGAAAAATATTTTGTTTAATATTTATTAATAATTTAAAACATTGATTTTTAATATTTTTTTATGGTGTCACTAGTAATTATAGGGGAAAACTACCAAGCCATTCGCATGAAGAATTTCGTCCCCAAGAGTTTGGTATTTTTTTTTTAAACGCTATTTGAACAATTGCGGGTTTTTAATGGATTTAGGCTGAGCAATGTCCGTGTAACTACCGCCACTATAGGGTGATTTTAAATATTTGTTTACATTGTAACTATCAATTATAGCGAAAAATTACCAAGCCATTCGGATGAAGAATTTTTCTCACAAGAGTTTGGTATTTTTTTAAAAACGCTATTTGAATAATTGCTCGTTTTAAATGAATTTAGCACGAACAATGTCCGCGTAACCTACCGCCGCTATAGGGAGACGCAGATTGATTTCTGTTTCACTAGAGCCGACCCTTAATAAACACTATTGTATCCCAGACAAAATTAGACTATTATACCTCCCTCCTCACAGACATTTTCAAAGCTATTTATCCCAGAAAAACAAATATTGTATTCCTATTATATCCTAAACAAACCATTATATCCTAGACAAAATTATTAATCTGGAGAGAAATTTAAGTTCTAATGTGTGGAAAAAATAATGAGTAAAATTTTCCAGTGTTTCTTTATAATTTTGGCTACACTATCATTTCACAGATTTGGTAATTTCCTGAAACTTTTAACGAGTAAACCTAAAGTTTTCTTAAATTAAAAAATGTGTTCTTTATAAACTTCGTTAAAAGTTATATTTTTCCAAATGAAATTCAAATAAGTACTTGAGTTAAGGACCAAAATGTAATACACCGTGGTTAAATTAAAGTTGAGCTAGAGTTTAAACTCTAACGGCCCGACCGACAAACTTGGAACAAAAAGTGTTTGTTGTAGCAATTCTAAAATTTTCTCCTTGAAACTTACCGCTTTGAATTAAACAACACATTCTGGTTGAAAACTAAGCAAGCAAACTTTTATTTTGAAAAATTAATTCCTTATTTCAGTTACCCCTCTTCCCCCAGTCCGAATCAGACGCGCGTGTTCTATTTTTCAAGAGTTCTTTGAAGTATTAACTTTTCTGGTACCTACCAGTATAAGGTTTAAAGAAAGTGTTTCATCAAGCACTTATTAGTTCAATGAAACTTCAATGAAAATTGTAATTTCAGTTGAAGCTGCCTAAGCTGATTAAGCTTCTTATAGACAAATAGCAGAAGATTTAAAAATGTTTTAAAATTGTTTAAATAAAACCCAGATTATTAAAACCGGCTGCCTTTAACATTAAAACCAATAAGCTTTGATATTTATTTTCCTTTTATGATTAAATAGTTCATTGCTGTAGTAGGCCTATACTATATTAAAGAATTTAAAAAAAAATACATAAATATGTTCGTAGAGTTAGATTTAGTAGTAGAAAATATGCTTATAATTTAAACTAGCTGACCCGGCAATGCTTTGCTATTGCTTAATTTGAAACTGTGAAAGCCTGTAATTCGTATCCCTGAGGGCTGATGTAAATTATAATGGGATTCTGCTCATTGCTTGATTTACCTAACCTAAAATTATATTCATTTTTTGATCCAAATCAGTTGTTGATCAAAATCAGCTGTTGATCAAAATCAGCTGTTTTAAGTTTTTCATACGAACAGCTGTTTTTTGTGCCCCTGATAAAATCAAAAGAAATCTTTCTTCTTCTTCCTTAAGATTGACCTTACATAAGATTAACATTGAAACTTTGAGGGCCACTGGGGCGTAGCCCTAATGTCCTAGGACTTCGGTAAATGGCCTAAAACCTTCCCAGGGTTAACCTGTGTTACTATGCAAAATTTCAAAGCAATCGGATGGACGGTTTGGTAACGCATAAAGGACAAACGTACATACATTGAATTATATATATATATAGATTAAATTATTAACTGTACGTAAAAATCCTAAAAACTTACATTTTAATTTTATTTGGATGCTAGGTTTTGTTTTTAAATATCAATAGTGGTTTAAAATAGTCCATAAATTTGTGTTTGTGTTTAAATTTCTATTACATTACTGAAAATTAAACGCAGATATACCATTTATCGGAAATATTCTCAATGAATACAAAATCTTTTAAGTAAATGATTTACTTTATACAACAATACATAAAGAATATACTACAGTGTCAAAAATACAGAATATAAAAAAATAGTGTCCATTTCAAGTAAACAAGGCTGCCGAGGGATTCGAAATCATAAAAACCATGTAGCAAAAACATTAGGTACGTTTACTGCTATAAATTGTATGTTTTTTTTTTCAAAGTAGTTTTAAAATATATTCTTTTGAAATAAGTCTGAACACTGAGAATCTTCAATCAAATCTGTAAATAGTTTGCGATTTTCTCAGGAATCTAAACTTTTCACAAACAGTGTACCCAATTTTTTCGTTTTATTTTTCCTCGCTGATTTCTTTCTGGTCGAAAATCAAACAGTTTACGTAAAAATATCATCTTCATTTAAAAACATTTTCATCTGAAATGAATATATTTATACAAGCGAATGTTGAGCGCACAGATGATCCTGGTGGTCTGACCACGTGGTGTTGTGATAAAGGGAGTCTGTCAGGCAGATTGACCGATGCGTACCTTAAATTTGTTTTGTGTTAGTAAGAAAGCGACTTTTCAAATACAATATGGATGTGCATGTTCATTTTATAGCATAAATCGTATTAACATTAGGCGACGATATCCAAAATGAATTATTTTATTTAAGAATAGCTTACTTTATTATTATTATTTTTAATCTTTTATGCCATAATTTTATCAAAAATATATACAATTACGTTTGTATAGTCTATTTCACGTGTAATTTATGAAGGTATACAATTAATATCATGCACATTATCAGTTTACAATTAATTTATGGAAATTATATTTATCGTGAAAAATACACGATAGCCTTACTGCGTAGCGTGAACAACGCCTATGATAAAAGACTGGGTAAATATAATTAGGGTAGTTTCACAGGAAACACATTTTCTTGAACGCACGTTAACAGCCCTAACTTCCAAGTAAGAGATGCTATCTTAAAAGACGTTAATCTTTGAAAATTGCGTTGAAATTTGGTTTTAATTAATATGCAGGAAGTGTATAAGTTCTGGAAAAGCTTGCATTTTATGGTTATATAGTTTGTATTTAATAAACTGCATTTATTCGCTGACAACAATACGAAATATGTTCGATTATATAACTAAACAATTAATGTAAATCTAATCTATATATATAAAAGCGAAATACCACTCACTCACTGACTCACTCATCACGATTTCTCAAAAACTACCGAACGGGTTGAAATGAAATTTGGTATGTAGCTTCCTCTAGGGCCATAGGTGCTAACTAAGAAAGGGTTTGAAAAAATTGGAAATTTTAGAAGGGTTGGGGAGTAAAAATGACTAAATCACGATTTCTCCAAAATTACCGAACAGATTGGAATGAAATTTGGTATGTAGCTTCCTCTAGGGCCATACGTGCTCACTAAGAAAGGGTATGAAAAATTCCGAATTTTCTGGAGGGGTTTGGGGGGATCAAAGTTACTAAAATCATAATTTCAGATCTTTTATTATTATGACAATAGTGCTTTTATTATTTAAGATCTATATATATAAAAGCCAAATACCACTGACTGACTGAACACTTAAAAAGAATACAATTACGTTAAAAAGACTGAAAATACCAACCACCACGAGCAACGCCGTACGGGTCAGCTAGTTTCATTATATTTATCACTGAAACAAGTGTTTCAATATCTATTTTAGTAACTGTTTGTATTTTAAACGTGTTTTAACAAATATTCCTCAAGGCGAATTACGAACATTTTTGCACCAATAATATAAGTTTCAAATTATATGGGTTTCTGAAACAAATGTTCAAACCAAAATTTTATTGATTCTATGATACATTGAACAAATTGTGACCTATTGCACTTTTTTACTTGAATAAAATGTAGAACAAAATGCCAATTATATCATTATAATAATAGTGGTGCAAATTCTGAGGTATATTTAAAAAAATCTTATTGTTGGTTAGGGCCGTACACCCGTTTAAACCATTTCAAGCGTTCTGACAGTTTGACTTGTTGTTCAAGTTGTGTTTTTGTTTTATACAGAAATCAATTGCACAATATGTTTAAACACAATTTGTGAAGAAAATACCAGTATTTTATGTTACATGATTTGAGTAGGTAGGTACTTAAGTAAACTTTGATTTACAGTTATACCTACATAATTAGCGAACCCCGTGAAAAATCATGGTCATATTAATTTGATTCAGATAAGAAATACTATTTTTTAGCGAATTTCCATAGGAAAAATTCTTATGGTAAGACCCAAGGTCGGGAGTAGCAAATGAGCACCGATCATGGTCCCCAGAACATGTTTTGGGGTATCATTAAAAATCATATTTTTATATATGATATATATGTATATATATATATATATACATCTCGCCAACATTTTGGCGTCCTTACATAAGCTAAACAATTTGGCATCCACCAGAAGGAGTGGAGTATATTAAATTTTTACAATGTATGTAATAGGTTTAAGATGGTTCTAAACTGGTATATGACTTTAATTTAGCTTAAAAGTCGTAAACAAGGAACTTACTTTATTGCTATCATTTTGAAGTCATTTCAATCTATATGTCTTTTGGAGTCTACTTATACGTTTGTTTATTCACGCGATCTTTTGGCATCCGAAATGCATATTTAATTTACTTTAAAATCATTAAGGAGTCTTGCAGTGTTGCCAGCTTGTGCCACAAAGTCAGGTATAAAAGGGTCTGTAGAAGTAAACACAATTATGCCTTTATTTCATAGCTCTGCACTTTGGCCCTGCTTTTTCTTGCTAAAAGCTTAAGGCCGTATTTACAGCAATTCAAGTTCAAGATAATTTCCACATACGTTTGGTCATTATTTGCTATGCTATTGTCGACAATATCCTTCAACATTTTGTTACTTACATTATGCGGAATGAGATTAGGGTTCCGTACCTTGAAAAAATGCAACTCTTAAATGATCACACATGTGGTTGTTCGTAAAAGTCAATTTTCTACTGATTGGAAAAAGGTATCAATTTAAAATTCTATATATTTATAAAGTATGTTAAGCCACATACATTCCAATTATAAAAATTAATTAATATTTTATCTTTCATTTTAGAAAAAAAATTGTTTGGCATCCAGCCAACAAATAAATGTTGTATGCTAATGTTTTGCACAGTCAAGTTTGAAATGTTGGTTATTTTAAGATTTCGATTTATGTTTTAAATAATAATAAATAATGATCAACAAGAATGTGTCATGTTTTGTTTTAAAGATGTCTTTAAAAATGATGCTAAAACCCCATTCCCTCTTTCTGTTTTCAAAAGTAGTACAACTAGATGTTCGAAAATCCTGTGGTTTTTCGATATTTGGGAGTATTTAAAATGTTTGAGTTACAGCCATTTTGATATTTCAAAATTGATTTCGAGTGGATCAACCAAATATCATTGTGTGGCATATCGTTTGAAAGCTTATTTAATTCTGAATTTAAAAAAATGAATATGAAAAAAATAGTACAGAAAATGGGGCAAAATTGGAAAACAAGATTCGTTGTTTTTTGGCCGCCATTTTTAATCGGTTAAAGATATGGATGTGCAAATTTAACCGTTTATTTTCTTTTGAAATTCTATATCTTAATGATGTATCACAAGACCACCTTCCCATAAAAAACAAATTTACATTCAAAATGGCGGATCCAAGATGGCGGATAAATTGTTTGAAACCTTAATAAATTAGTATTTTTTACATGGAGTATGTTCTTCAATCACATCTACCTTAAAATGTTCCTTGTATACGAAATATTAAACCGTTTCAAGAATTTCCGAACACCCGGTATATAAAATAAAAAAGAATGCTTGAATGGCTGATTCATAATAAACGAAGGCCTACACCTAAAAAATATGTTAGCTAGAAACGTAAAATTTCCAGGGTATCTTCACACCACTAATGTAGAGGTGCACTTAGAAAGGATTTTGCAAAATATTGAATTTAAGGGTTGAAAATGGTTAAAATACTGTTGTTAATTCTCAGCCCTAAAACAGGTGAAATAACTAATTTTGATCAAAAGCTGCTTATCAACACAAATCTAAGTGTGGCCTATACTGAACCAACACGTTTTTTGAATGCATTTACATTCATTACCATTGTAACCAACTTACCAAATTTAGAATTAGTTAATTATTATTTTTCAAAACAACTTTTTTTCGGTTAGATTAACAAAATAGAAACAAACGCAAAGGAAAAAATCAATGAAAAAGGCTTACGATATTATAATTTAAACATCTGTTGTTACATAATATAAATAAAACAGCTGGTTGGGATTAAAACTTTACCACAATTTTAGGTTATTCTTATACTTACTTATCCAAAACATATTTCTTAAAAACCATTTACATTATTTATTACAATAACAACCAAGTTGACAAACTTAGTTCCCGGTAGATACTTTTTACAACCTAGTTATTTTTTAGATTGTGTAATAGCAAACTCAAACGAAAAAGACACACATTCAAACATTTAAATCTAAACTTCACATTATTTGGTTATCATTTGAAAATTTAATCGTTTGAGCAATACATATTTCTAGTTTATTGAAAATGATAATTATTTGTACTCTAATGACATAATTAGGTATATCGGTATAGATTATCTTTATTATTTCTTATCACTCACACTAACCAAGAGATTTATTTTATAAAATCATGGACGATGAACTAGACGAAGAAAAAGTCAGATTGTATGACATCTATTTTACATAAAGGTTGATAATAAATGTTGATATCAGTAAAAAGACACCAAAAAGAAAAAATATAGAAGTAGAGAAACGAAATAAAAAATTATATTTTGAAATTAAAGTGTAAAAAATGTATTACATAAAAAAAATAAAACTCAACACTTAGCACATATAAAGTATCTTCGAAAGTATTCATAAAGTATCATAAAGATTCGAATGATAATTATATTGACGTTCAAAGAGATTGAACCAACGATAACGCTTTTAACACTAACAAAACATTGTACACACAAACAAATAACATTTATTTTGTTTTCTGCTGTCCAAGAACATGTCAATATGGCTGTGGAATAGAATGATGAGTAAGACCTCGAGGTAATATTTCACACTCATGTTAGCAAGCAGTAAAGTCAGTTGACATCTCTCAATATTTTGCAGACTTTTATTGCCATAATTTTGAGATAGATTTTATACACAATTTTTTATGCATGACAACTTAAAAACTAAACAACAAATATGGTTTTTGTTAATTATCAGCTGTTTATTCTCATTGTTGCAAATTGTTGTTTATTGAAAGCCCTCTGTTTATGGTACATATTACACTAGCAAATAAACGTCAAATTCTTTGATCAAAGATTTGACATCAAAGAAATTTGACGATTCTTTGACGAAATAATTCGTTCATCAAACTTTGACGAATCTTTGACATGTTGTAATCTTTGACAAAGATTTTCAAAAAAGAATACGAATAAAGTACTAAAATAATATAGTACGCATTTTTTAGGTAACCTCCTAACCTCAAAATAATATACGGTTTTTCTGTTTTCATTATATTCTTTCTGTTCCTTTACTTTTATATTTTTAATACGATGGCAAAATTGACATGGAGTGTTGAAGCTGTGAAAACTTTAATTTTACATTATGAAAAAGAATATTGTTTGTTGGACATTCACACGAATGCCAATAAAAATCGCGATGAAAGGCAAAAACTTTCAGAAGAAATTACAAAAAATAATGTTTTGCAGTCTGTAATCTGCAATATTGGGGTCGGCAGTATTAATAGCAGTATAGCCTAAGTTTATGTTTTTTTGTAAAACATTAGACTTTCATTATGTTTACTTTATTGTAAAAGTGTATTTACAATTTTTTGTAAGATTAGTTTTAAAAATCTTAACCCCTTATTATATGAATTACGATCTTTCAACTGTAATTTTGTAATAATAGTAATCAAATAATAAAAATATTAGAATAAACCGAAACATAACCCCAAAATATATCTAATTTAATATCAAAGTTGATCAAAGAATTGGATAGGTGTAATATGTATTCTTTGACAAATCTTTCTCAAAGATTTCATCACAGATCTTTGACAAAGATTTGACAAATTATTTGACAAACAACTTTGACAGTGTAATATGCCCCTATTAGCCTAACAACAGACGAGACACCGGTGTACGGTACACCAGTGTACGGGACACTAAATGTACTATCAATTAAATGTGTGTCAACAGATGAGACACTGAGTAGCGTGCTACCAGATTCTGTGGCTCTACGGTGTCTCTCCCCGCGAGAAGCTGGTACACCGGAAAGTGTCCCGTACACCGGTGTCTCGTTTGTTGTTAGTTAGGCTACAAGTTCTCATTTTAAAGTACAGTTTGTATGTAGGCCAACTATCGAATTTTTTATGAAGCACCCTATATTTTAAATGATTTTGAATTTTAATGAATTCTGGATTCTTAATAAGCTGATATTTGCTTTCGAT
>JAGFPH010006730.1:0-46818 GCA_018207615.1 Philaenus spumarius
AAACAGGTAAAGTTTGTTTGTTTGTTTGTATGTAGGGGGTAATCTCTGGCACTACTGAACCGATTGAAAAAATAGTTTTACTGATAAAAAGCTACACTTTACCTGAGAAACATAGGCTATAATTCATTTCCATAAAAACCTTTTTTTATTTCAATATTTGTAAATTTACGAAATAATTCGGAAAAAATTCTTAGGTTAGGCCTAGAATGATAAACCAACACATGTATTTACATTTATTACCATAACAATAAATTGAATAAAAGAACAGATAATATTATATAGCTGTCTGTTCCAATATTTCAATTAACAGCTGATTTCAAAATTTGAAACAATTATTTTTGTATTTCTAGATTTTAGGCTAGGGTTTTAAAGTGTATACCTGAGCCTTGCTGGTTCTTTTAACCATTATTATAACTGCTGTTATAAAATATAAGAAATAATTTGATTTGAACATTTATCATTATTTATTATCTTAATTTTGAGGTTATTATTATTAATCATATAACTTTATTATAAATAAAACATAACATTTGTTTTTAGAAGGTTAAATTGGGGGTTGGCGTGCGGAGCACGCAGGGGTCTCCCCTAGTTTTACTATTTAATTATGTATAATTGTGTTACATTTGACTTTAGGCTTGACCTAATTCATGAATTCAATATAGCCTAACAAAAAACAAAACAAAATTGTACAACTCACTATATTAAAGCATGGTTATACAATAATTTGTTATTTCTAAGTAAAAAGTCCCATGGTTACCAATAATTGCAATTTTATTTCATTTTAAAATTTATGACATACATGTACAAAAAGATCATTTTGCTAGAAGTCCACTTCCAGAACTAATACAAAAAATATTAATGTAGCACATATATATAAATAATTTTTACATTGTCTGTATTTTTCACTAATTACAGGTAGTCTGGACTTTGATGGAGTTGCCAGATGGGATGACATCCAAACTGCATACGATTTGGATAAATCTTCAGCAGAGTTCCGTATGCTACATAAGCTGAAAGATTCACATTTGGAGCCTATAGGAGCCCAAAAAATGAAAGTCGGCAAAGCAGCTCAGGTTTTAAGTCACTCTGTAGCAGTTGCTATTATGGTTTATGTTCAATTTGGTAAGTTTGTTATAATTATTTAGGTTTTGGTATGTTAAACATGTGTAAGAGAAAGTATATATTATAATGAATTGATTAATTTCATTTATTGCGACAGAAATTTCTATTATTATTAGATTTATTTTGCAATAATTTTTGATTAATAATAACACAAAATAAAAATAAAATAAATTTTTTCACTTGTAATGTAGATAGAATTTTTTAGTTAAGAAAGTAATCAAACTATTTATAAAAACAAGCCTATCTATATATAAAATTCAAATAAATATGGCCATATATAATTCAAACTAACATTAAGTATGACATATACAGGCAATATACAAGATTAAGATACAAACACTACGTTCAAGGTATTGAAACATTTTAAGCCATGAGAAATCATAAAAGGGGTTGATTTGTATGTATATATTGAAACATAAGATTCTGTTTTTTTTTTTTTTTTTTGTAAAGAACAGTGAAATGTAAGTAATACTAATTATTTACCTTAAGTCCGTCTTGTGACTCCTTGTCGTTTAGTTTAAGACGACATGTTTCGGAGCCGTAACTCCATCATCTGGTCATCCTTCTGGTGAGTTCGTCGAACATTAAAAACATTAAAATTTTATAAACACACATTTTCACACACACGTCACAGTTCGTCACACAAATAAATGCAAGAAATAAGCCGCATCTCAACGTCCGGTAAGTATAATGCAGTGCAGATTAAATATATAAAACATTAAAAAAAAACCAGATGACGTATTAAACGACAAACTTACGTTCAACTACCACTATTTGTACGACACGGCTATCAACCATTTGTATAAAACATACAGAGATAACGATCAGTAATCTGCACTGCATTATCCTGACCGGACGTTGAGATGCGGCTTATTTCTTATATTTATTTGTGTGACAAACTGTGACGTGTGTGTTAGTGTGTGTGTAAATGTGTGTGTTTATAAAATTTTAATGTTTTTAATGTTCGACGACCTCACCCGAAGGATGACCAGATGATGGAGTTACGGCTCCGAAACATGTCGTCTTAAACTGAACGACAAGGAGTCACAAGACGGACTTAAGGTAAATAATTAGTATTAATTATTTGTGACTCGGACCAAAATCATGCAATGAAATGTAAGAGTCACAAAATTTGTTAAATAGTCTAGAAGATAACATTGCACTTTCTAACTATCAAATTTTGATCAATACAAACTAAAGGTTTATTTACAACTCAGAAAGGCGACTTAGTTCCTCCTATTTATTCAAAGCCAAATTGTCACATCATTCTACTTTTTTATCCTTTTGTTGCTCTCTTAAATTAAGCTTCTAACAACATTTTACATTACGTAATACCTTGTTTGAAAAAAATTCTAATTATCTGGTATGTTTGTTACAGGTTCTCTACCGTCATCGGCTCTGGCAACTTCAACATTTATAAAAATGTGTGATGAACTTTTTGATTCATTTAATGGCAACTCTTACAATTTTGAAGGAGGTAAAAAGTTAAAAACTTTTCTCCGAGATGGGAGTGCCCACTTACAGTTTTGGACGAATGCATTAAAAATTGTGGATAGCTGGCAATTCCAATTTGAAAAGGTAAAGGATGGAATATCTAAACAAGTAATTTTGAGGCCACCTTCACAGAATGGCTGGCTCATTACTATGAGAGCAGTCATGCTGTTGTGGACATACTTGAAAGATACTCTGTCCTTGGACTATTTATGTATTCGAAATCTGAACCAAGATCCTTTGGAGAATTTGTTTGGTTCAATTCGTAACAACTGTGGGTCCAATTACAATCCCACAGTTGGCCAATTTGTAGGTAGTCTTAAAACCTGCATTATCAATGGTCTTGCATTTAATGTTATTGTTAATAATGGTAATTGTGAAACTGATAATGCAGGTATTTTGAGCACTCTTCAAAGTTTTCTTGGTTCAGATTGTTCCGATATGGAAGTGGGTGCTAATACAGAAAATCCACTTACAATGGATGATGAAACTCACGGCCCTGCTGCTTGTAGCGCAGCACCAGACATACCAAGTGACATGGCCTTGATGTCAACATCCTATGTAAGTGGGTATATTGTACGGAGGCTGCTTGCTAAATACAATTTTGTGATGATTGTGGAGCTGGTCTCTGCTGTAAGCCTTCTGATGATTTCTATCATGCAGGAATTGCATTCAAGGAGTACAACGAAGAATACAATAGGCTAACTTATCCATCTGAAAAGTTTGTCTATTGTGTTACTCTTTGTGCAAACTTGGTTGACAAAATTCTTAATGAACGTGGTCATCAGAATGATTTATCCAAAATCATCAATGATTGTATTCGGAAAACAGTAACCTTTGAATGGTTCAAAGACTTCTGTGTAGTCCACTGGGAGGACGTTTACACCACCTTTATAGAATCTATTGTAAAACTATGTATTCCTTGGTGGTGTACACGCTTTAATAGACAGAGGATGTCTAAGGCTACGCAGAATAGAAAAAATAGAATTTTAAAACACTGCTAAATTAAATTATATATTTTCGGCCTAGTATTTAAATGTCTGTAGTATTGTATATATTTATATTTTGTAAGCACTCCTGATTGTATATATATTGTTAATATTATATATACTGTAAATATTGTATATTGTCTTTTTATCCAGAAATGTCTGGATAAAAGCGCTTGAACTATTTTGTAATTAAGACTCATGGATACATTCAAGTGAAAATACTGAGTCGTAGAAGTTGTACAGAGTCTTGAGTGAAGAGCATCAATCGGTTTTGGTGATTTTGAGAGAAACATATTTTTAATGCAATCAATATTTGTTCAGGTATATATTCATAGCTTTACATAATAGTTGATTTCGCTCTTGCTTTTTTAAAAATATTTCTTCAGTGATTAACTGTAGGAGAACAGTGTATTATTTCTCTCCTCTTCTTTTTTTGGTTAATATTTAAACAAATCTTTTATATTCTTAAAGCATAGCTTTACCAATTTGTTTATTTCAATTCTTTTTTGTTTTATAAAAAAATAATCATAGCTTGACGCTTTGTTTTTTGCTTTTGTAAAAAGCTTTTTTGAGAGGATTGTATATATATTGTAAATATTGTATATATTGTAAATATTGTATATACTGTAAATATTGTATCTATATTTTTTCTGATAAATAATATTCAAAGAATAATTAGTGACATATAAATTAAACATACAACTGAATCATTTTAGTAACGTAATACAAACCAACTCCTATGTTTAATTTTTTTTCAACATTTCGTTTCCATGTTTTGGGATGGTGCAAACTTTTCCTTGCATTTTCTGAAGATAGAGTTATTATTTGTTGCTTCATTGCAATGCATAAAGTAAGATCAAATTAAGTTTAAAAAGAAAATATTAAGATTCAAAACAATGTATTCACAATAAACCTCACATGTGTGTAGCAAAAAAACCGCCATGACACTTTCACAGGTCACATGACCTATTTTGAGCAATTCCATTGGTATATAACGGAGATGGCCACTTTTGAAACAAACCTCTGCTGTACTTGTCCGTTTTTGAAACTAATTTTGTATTAAATCGTTAAAAATAACACGTTTCTGAAACAAATAAATATCGCCAATGAAAAGAGCAAAAAAAAAATATTAGAAACAGGTGATACTTCAATTTTGTTCAGGAACACAGTTGTCCGTCTTTGATCCCATGCTACTCATTTAACAAAATATCAATTCATTTAAAATATACTAAAAAACAAATGGGATTTAATCGATAGATCGTAACCATTATGTCAACTGTTTTTAACAGTTTGTTGAAAAACATTTGAAGTATGTAATTACTTTTATTATAAACAATTATTCAAGCTTAAATGTCTAGATTGATAAAATTTGTCTATATTTTAACATTTGCATTTAGTTATACATGCAATAATTTTGAATGATAATGTATATGTGAACTTGAGGGTTTATACTTAAGAGTAAACTGAAGATGATTGGTAATTGTAAACCTTTCAAGATAATTTTATGTGAATATTATTGATTATATATCTAGGTGATATAATGTTTTAATAAATTTGTCTTATCTAAAAAATGTTATTATTTGTTTATTATCCTTCTAGTGCTTTCTTTAATGGCAACAGAAATAATGCATTCTCTTTTATTTTTATAAAGAAAAATTATGATTAAAAATGTCTAAAACCATTATAAATTAAAACCATTGTGCATCCACTTAATTAATTTGAGTGTACATTTTAACAAATAAGATTTCTTTATCTACAAGTGGTCAAATATATTTCAATAATACTTTTACCAAAGCTATTTTCAAATAATAATATGTTAATTTATAAGTGTTATAAATTTAAATAAATATTACATTATTTTAATTTTTACAGCCTAATATTATGTGATTACTTTTGAAATTAAGTATTTTTCTTAGATTACTACTGTGTTTTAAATTATAGACAAAATGTATTATTAAATGACAATTTAGTTACTTTATTCTAGAGTCATTTAATAAACTTTTGTTTAACAAAATAAATTTCACAGTTAGTAGCCAAAGAATAATGCTTAAATATGCAAAAGTAATGATTTAATAGTAGACCTATAAATTATAATTATATACTACAATACCGGTTAAAATAGATACAACGTACTACGTTTAGTAAAACTTTGTTTGTTAGTCCACTACGATTCCACCAGAAGCGCTGAAGATAGTTTCAACTTACAGTGACTAGATAGAGACAGTGTGGCCACATGAAAGCGGCCGCCATGTTTTTCCTAAAAGTAATGTTATCTTCCATAAAGTATAATGTAATTTATTTTCAAAATATTTATAAAACCTTTTGTTTTATTTCATAAAGGCCTCGTAAACAACTTTTTAAATGTTAAAAAGTAGTTAGAAAGCAGATAAGTTGTTTAAAATGAAATAACCTATAAAAAATAATGATTTAGCCTATATACTATCACATTTTTTACTAGCCTATGTCGATAGTTGAGTAGCCTACTGACGTTAATTACAAACTAATAAAGCTATATCAAAACAAGTTGCACTATTATTTTCTTTATTCAATTCTACGTCCAAAAAAACATTTTGAAGTTCAATTACATTATTTATTCGGTTTATTTGAATAAAAGTCAAGGTTTTGTATTATTTTCAAGGAACCAAATTTTCAATAATTTGTATCTATCTGAAAAAGTATTTGACTTGTCATAATGACATTTTTTTAATTAAATTTAATTCTCAACTTATATAACAAATGCACCATAAATTTTAAACAACAATTTTGTTGCTTAAAATTCCCCAGAGTTAAAGTTTTGTGTGCAAGTTAATTATGAAATTTGTATTTACTGATTTTAGGTTTCAATTCAGTTTGAAAAGCAAAATCTTAAAAATGATTTTCTTAAAGCTAAATTTGAAATTTTTTCTAACTTAATGAATAAATTAAAATATCAAAAATTCAAAGTATAACAAAACGAAAAATAAAACAACGAATAGGCCTAAATCAAAATGCAAAATTATTATCCTGTTGTTAATTAGCCTTTTTTATCAATGAATAAATTTTACAAATTAAATATTTTCAAAGTTACACTTTCTGATTTTTACAATATATTTATTTCCATCAGATTTTTTTTTAAATAAGCGAAGCAATTAAAACTTTCCTAACTAACTCATTTATTTCTATTTCAATCGAAAGCTAATAATAAAATTAATGTCTCTAACAACAATTTAAGCCTAACATCGAAATTACAATTCTTTGATTTTGAGGTTAGGCAATTCAAGATTTTCAAGTAAGTTATTCAAGGCCGAAAAACAGGTTTCATTACTAATTTCCCTTATTATTTCAGTTAGGCCTACTTATTACAGAAATAATAGATTGTAAATTCGTCTTAGATTGTACAGAAAAAATAACGATGCCAATTTAATTTGAAAACTATAAACAAACGTAGGGCTAACACGGACAAAATTATAGGTTTGGGCCAAAAACAGTTCTTAAAATTGCGTAATACTAATATTTATTGCATTTATCTTTTCTATTGATAAAAAGGATTTGCCTATGTAAATGAACTTTTTAAAATGTTGTAAATAAAAGACTTTTGGTATGTACTTACTTCTGAAATATGGGCGCTGAAACGATTCCGTAGAGTGGCGGGAGTAGCCTAATATGCTGTCATTTCCTTATTAATTTGGTGCAATATCACATACTTCAACACAAATCGCTTTAAAATAACTATTACGTTTATTTTAAAGTAAAAACTAACAAATATCTGTTAAAAAATCGGTAAAATCGCTTTTACAATGTGTGAACGTGAATGAATGTAATGTAAACAGATACGAATTTAGGAAAAACATGGCTGCCGACATCTTGACCAATAGGAAACAAGACCACACTGTCTCTATCTAGTCACTGTATTTCAACTTATAACATTGAGTTGCCTATCTCCTCTTGGTAATATTATCTCTGGTCAGTGTTGCCAGGAATGCCAGGTCTTCCGATTTGTCGGAAGATCTTCCGATTTTTCGACAGTTGTCGGAAAAACGGATTTTTTTAGATATCTTCCGATTTTTTCCTCATGCTTAATAAAGACATAATTGCTAAGCAATTTGATAGTTGCACTTTACAGAAATCAGTTGTGTTCAATTTTCACAATGACCTATCCCATCAAACAACTTAGTTTTTGTTTTAGCATTGTTTGCCATGCGATTTGCTTGCTAAGTAATTCATGAATAATGTTCTTCGGAAACCTAGACTCTCCTTATGTCATAGTCATACTGTTTAACTGTTCCCAATTATAAGTCATAATGCAGAAGTAGAAAGTGTTAGGGGCTAAATAGTTATACATAATTGACACTATTGTTTTATAGACTCAGTTTTAAGTATAGTGTATTCATTCTATACATTATTTTATATTACATAATATTTTCTTCCGACTTTTCCTACAATCTTCCGATTTTTTTGGGTCCAACTTCCGATTTTATTTTTTTGCACCTGGCAACACTGTCTCTCTCTGGTATTGGAACTTGGGACTTGGGTTAGGGACGTTAGGGTGTTATGAGGTTAAGGTTAAGAGGTTAGGGTGTTATAAATAAATAAACAAGTTTACCAGACATTTACTTGGTTAAGTAATTACACTTTTTAATATTCTGTGAATAAATAATTGCTTCTTATGTTAACAAACAAATTCTATGATATTATGTAACATTTGTTTTGAAGTTGTTATTTTGTAGACAATCAACAGTTTAAGTTGAGGTTAGGATAAATAAATGATGTTGTTTATTTATATCAATACAAGGCATAGGCAAAGCATGATTATTTCTGGGGTCTAGGGTGTAGTATAATTTGGGATTTAAAACTTGAAATCTTGCTATTAAGAACTTATAGTTTATTTGGTAAACATCATAATAAATACCACTTTGTACATGTCAGCCTAATGTAAAGTGAGCTCACATTTATTAGTTATATTTAGGCCTATAAGCCTACTCATTGATTGATGGAAAACGTAATTATTATAATACAAAAGAAGTTAAAACGACTAAATTTTCAACAAAATAATTCTTAATAGCTTGGGATACACTCCATAAGTAGTCCTTTGCTGTCAACCGTTATGTTAGTTCAGCTTAGTCTGAAATTAGTAACTAAGAAAACAATAAAATTATATTATTTCCCATAAAGAACCATTAATATTGAATGTTACCTAGGCGTAAGTTTACTATTCGACCCTAACCTAATATTTTTGCAGACAAGACGTTGTTTTACATTCTACTGTTAAATGTTGAATACAGGTAAACATACTGTGACTAAATACTATAAGTTAGAACCTTTAAGGTTTTTTTTTTATTATTCTTGTATTTCTGTTGCCATAGGTTAGCCTAGGGTTGAATAGTAAACTTGGGCCTTTACCTTTAGCAATGGGAGGGTAAAATTTGCAATGCACCTCACATTGCAGTTAGTTTATTGGTAGTCCCATTGTGTCGTTAACACGGAACAGTAAGATTTTTTTTTATTTTTGAGATACTTCGAACACTGATTATAAATACTTAAATTTATAATACTATATTTCTAAATTTGGTAAGTTTCTGTGAAAGAAGTTGAAATTAAAATGGAAAAAAATGTTTATTAAAACAACACATTTTTATTCAAACTTTAAATGATGCATATGATCCTTCAAATGCATGGATTTAGGCAAATCTGATACAAGAACTGGTAGGATTTCAAAATGTTTGGCCTTTTTTAGGTATGAATAGCCCAATCGTTTCTGGAATTGTTTCAAAATCTTGTAAGTTAGATAAGATTGACTAAAATCTCCAAAAGATCCATATAAGTAGTTTACTTATATACATGTGAATTTATTTCTCCCTATAAATAGCAAATTATATGTATATCACTAGGTATCTATTTTTCATTTTATTATATGAAATACTCAAATGAATATTTATGTATCTAGTGCTGATTATATTCCTTCCTGGTAACATATCTGATGCGTCTCCTTCATCATTGTGTGAATTCGGCCGCACTCAACGGTAGCTACCGGCATAGATCATGAATAATAAATAGATCTTGCATCCATACGGCAGCAGTGTGGTGAAAATTAGGTTGTCGGGAAAATAGTTCATGATCGCGCTGCGAGGTAACGCTAGGGAGAAATCATTGGTAGCATTGGTGTTTCACACAGCTTCCGTCGTTTCCCCAATAGATAGAGCCACTATCGTCGAATTTCCAGTGGAACAAAATATTGCATTGGATCGGAGTTCTAATAGGTTATCCAAATACAATGCTACCGGTAGGTATTAGTGCGGCCAAATGCCACTAACCGAACTTCGGTAGATGATGTCACTTCCCCTATCAGACGCCATATTTCCACCTCAATAAATTAGCGATACATCATCTACCACAATGGTAGAAATCATGGCGGCAAAAATCATAACTTACGAATTTGACAGTTCAGTTACCGCTACAATCTACCAGTGCATTCGGCCGCACAGTTATTGGTAGAATCCACTACTCTAACGTCATCTACCTACCGGTGGATCTAACCAGTGTGGCCGAATGCAATCATTATCTTAGAACATCTCACCTATATCAGTTATAGTTCTGGATTTGTGTCCTAAGTGACTACATAGTTTTAAGCTAATAAGGTAGTGGTTTTTTTTAACAATCAAAAACTATTGATTATTTGTCACAATATGTTACCGTTGAAAAACACAAATGTAAATTTAAGCAACCAAAAATATAGTTGCAAGACAATGTAGGAGAGAAAAGATAACTTTGCCCCAAAAATTAAGTTTTGTAAGCTCTTGTTTTGAGCCAACTAGAGCAACTAATAAATAAATCTACATAGGTATGGCAAGGAAAACATCTTATTAAATTTTTTTAGGCGTTACAATCATATTTGTTACAAATCTTTAATTCTAATGATAATTTAAATTATTTTCAGCGGCTTCAAAAATGAAGAAATTAAAAATCATCCCACAAGATAAATCACTACTAAATCTTCAGAAATTTTGCACTTCTAAGCAAATACTACCCGAAGAAAATCTTCCTAAGACAGTGAAAGTGTATATTTCTGTTGATGTGTTTTATCTTTGTCAAATGTTTACAAAAAGCTATATGCATAATGATTATTGCACAGTTGATGATAGTGTTGTGTGTTACAAATCAAACAATATTTGTGAAGAGATTTTACCACCTCTCCTAGAAAATAATATCAACTATCTGTTTCCATCAAGCATTGAAATAGTACAAAAAGTCAATAGTATAAAATCTATTTATTTAACTGTAATTCTTCAATCTCCAGAGCTTGTGCCATTTTGGAACGGTGAACATGTTCCCTGTTCTCTTATAAAAGATGTGCTTAAAATGTTTTTACTTACTGCACAATCTTATGTGTTTTTAAACTCCATTAAAATGCTGCAAAGTATTGGAATTTATTGTTTATTTGTGAATAGTGTTGGTAATGTTGAAGTAGGGCGTATTGCGGCGAACACAAAAGTAAAAATAGTGAAAGTAATGAGTCGTTTAAGATTTGAACAACTGTATCAGAATAGAAAAAAATCTCAATTTACTGGGTTGGAAAAATATTCTTCAGTTTTAAAAGAAATAATTCAGAATGCCACAAAAAAACAGGGGAGCCATAAAAAGTCCAACAATTTTCATCAAAGCCAACAGGTAAAGTTAAAAAATTGAAACAATTTAAATACAAATTTTATACAATTTATTCTTTAATCATTTAGATTTAGGAAAAGTACTCATAATCAATTAAATCTTGAAAAATGTGTGTACATGATTAATTTTCAAAGGGTGTGTCTTAACCCTTTGAGTGCCGCAGCATCTACATAGTAGATGATATAAAATGCGCATAAAGTGCCAGCGTCTACACAGTAGATGATCCGTATTTTATACTAATTTCATACCTACATTATGTTATCATTGTAATCGATTATTCGGTTCACGGTATTCTACATGAGTCAAACTATCGATTGATACCGGTTTTTTTATTTCTTTGACAAAGTGACACAATACGTAGACAGCGTATACAGCTGGTTGGATTGGCGCCAACTGCTGACAGTGCTGACCCTTTTTTGAAATTATTATTTAACTATGAACCCATTAGCCTCCCACTTTGAAATTTTGAGAAGAATCACTTACCAAAAGTATAAACTATTTATAGGAATTATTTTTTAATTTTCAAAAATGCACTTTTTGAGAAAATCAAAATCAAAATTTTGAATTTGATGCCTTAAAAAACTTTTTATAACAAAATATGTTGTGCTGTACATCAAGAAAGAGCATTTAAAACTGAGTAAAATGACACCACTGCCATCTCTCTAGCTCAATTAGGAGAAAAGTTATGGTGATTTCAAAATATGTCGGTTAAGTTTTTTTGGCGGATTTTGGGAAACTTTACATAGCCGTAATTTTGAAACCGTTTTAGATATTTGAAAAAAATTGGCATTTTTCTTAATCTGTATGAGGATAATCTTCATACCAAATTTCATCAAATTCTGAGGTGGTCAAGTAAATTTTCTTATTTTAGTGTGTTGATTTCATACGGAATGACCCTTTTTTTATGAATTTTTCCCCAGACGCTTGCAAAATGCAAAAGTGTTGGTTTTGGTCCGGCACTTTATGCATATAACTTGGCGAAACGGCCGCGGCACTCAAAGGGTTTTAAGTTGCCCGAATATTAACTTTATTTAGCATTATGACAGCGAACAATTTTGTTTAGTTAGCTTCCTATCTTTTAAAAAATCTTGGCAACTTTAGGATTCCTCGATTTTGTCATATTTTTAAAGATGTTTTATATATTTAAGATGTCGTATTTGTTTTAAATTTTCTGTTTTTTTAATACTTTCTTAGATAGCGATGGTGACCATGTTTTGTTGATCACAATCTGCTGTTGATTATTTTTTATAGCTCTACTTTAAAGTGTATCACTTATTATTAGCTTTTAGAAATAAGAAATTACTATTCCAATATTGTTATCTTGTTCATTCTTTCATTTTATTATATTCATACATTCCATCAATTCTTTATAGTGTAATAATAGCCTATTATATTTGTTCAGGTGTTGATTATTGGTCCACCAGGTTGTGGCAAAACTACACTAGTAAACATTGTTGCTAAGGATTGTAGAGTTCCTCTTGTGACAATTAATGGAGCTGAATTAAGCAATGCATTACCTGGAGAAACAGAGAAATCTTTAAAGAAAGTGTTTCAAGATGCTGAATTGCTTGCGTTAGAAGAACACAATGGTTAAATAAAATACTGTAGATTTATTAGATATAGGAAAACAAATTTTAAGGGGATATTACACGCAGCAGCTTGCTGATGTCAGCATGTTGCGCTGCAAGCTGCTCTTGTAATAGGGTACAAATGTCGGAGTGCAAGCTGATATCAGCATGCTGATAAAAATCGGATCGTTTTGATATTTTCATCAGCTTTACATACTGCGCATGCGTCTGACTCTTCCTAGACACGATCAGTGCTCCTCACCTAGCACACTCTTCAACTTATAGTGCTGCAAGCTGATGCGTTTAATAGGTTACGCAACATTTCCATTAGCATGCTGCGCAGAAAGCTGCTGCGTGTAATACCCACTTCAGCCATAGAACTTTTTGAGTTTAAAGTGTTTGATGATTAACAATTATAATTCACCTGTTCTTATTTCGTTCTACACTAGTAAACATTGTTGTCAGGGATTGTAGAATCTCTGCTAATTAATTGAATTGAATTAAGGAACACACAACTTGAAGAAACAGAGAAATCACTAAATGAAGTGCTAGCTGTTATATTACAACCATTCTTACTTTGCACTTGAGATTTTCAACGAAAACAATGAAATCAAATCAGTACTGATTAGGCGGGGTGGATGTAATCACTTTCCAAGAAGCCCTAAATACTAGGCATGCTAAAACTGCAACACTTTTTTGGATTGAAATTGTGTACATTATTTTCTTACATATTTATTGCATTTAGCCTTTGAAAAGTATTTAAAGAAGACTGAAATTCATCTATTTTTAATGAAATTATGCAAATAAATCTACGTATGTAATTTTAACTATACAGTCAATAATTGTGAATGAATTAGCACGAAATAACAATAAACAGAATATCATGATAATAAAGTAGTATCTTAATTATTTTCTAGAGGGATAGAAGAAATATTACCCGACTACAAACAAAGCACTAATTCTATCACGCATGTTAGTTTAAATTAATAATATCAGTGTTTTAGAGTATGGTAATATTAAAACATATTTTTATTAGTGTTGCTCGGATAGTTAATTACAATAAAATATTTAACACAAAAACATCTTGAAATGTATCACATTTGTTTATATAATAATTATAATAATAATATTTTATACTAGGGGCTCTGCTCTGCTCGCTTCGCTCGCCAACTCCATGACAAATGATAATGTCAATGCAAACTACAAAATCCCTAATTTTGATCATAATTTTTAAGGAAATAATGATTTTTAAGGATAGAGGCACTTGGATCCAAGTTGGGTGGTGGAGGTAGCTGTGACCTGTACATAATATAAGACAGATCAAAATAGATATGCAATATCCCCAACATTTGTCTACAAAATCCCTAATTTTGTTCATAATTTTTACATATTTTAAATTTTTAACAGGAATTTTAAATATATTCGGAATAAAAACTATAAATTACTATACTCTTAATGGACTACACCCACCTTATTGCTGTTTCACTTGTATATATAACTACAGGACACGTTGTCGTCAAATATAAAATCTTTGAAGCAAGGCTCCACGTCACACCACACACACAAAAACACAACACAAAATCCTTTGAACAATACAGTAAAATATACACAAACACGGCGTTTCGCGAAGAAAAAATAACACTTCGCGTCCTCAGGTGATGTATATTTTACTGTATGGTTCAAAGGATTTTGTGTTGTGTTTTTTGTGTGTGTGGTGTGACGTGGAGCCTTGCTTCAAAGATTTTATATTTTACAACAACATGTCCTGCAGTTATATATACAAGAGAAACAGCAATAAGGTGGGTGTAGTCCATTAAGAGTATAGTAATTTATCTACCACCCCACCTACAAATGTCTTTCAAAACTAAAATAAAAACTATCCTAAAATATTCTCTGACTAGTCCTCTACATGTTAATGAAAGTTTAGTCAAAATCAGTTCAGCCATTCCGGAGATTAGCCCGGCCAAACAAACAGACAGACAAAAAATGTATAAATGTGTTTGTAGGTTTTGGTAATCTGTGAATAACCTTGTGAGCTTAGAAAAAAGCTTATATTTTTATATCACAGGCAGACACTTCAATTTTATTTATAAGTGTAGATAAACTTGAAAGAAAGTCAACTATTACTAGACATTTAGCCTTAATTATAATGTTCATTTATTCAAAATTTAATTTTCGTATTTTATGTAATTAATTACTAAAGAAATTTAAAAAATAATAATTATATTTTTTTATACACTGGAATAATTAGGTTTCTGAAACTGTTACATCATTTTCAGATATTTATAATTTTGTATAAATTTCTTGTTATTAACACCGCTTCATACACGGTCATTTTATAACTTGATCACACGCAAAGGTGGCTGTGCGCCGCCAACATAATTTTGTATTTTTTTATTATGTTTCGTCAGGCAATGAGACCACTCAGTTTTTTCGCCTCAAAAAAAGTTTCGTTATAATTTTGGACCATTTTACATCAACTTCTTCATCACTCTGCTGAAAAAATCACTTGCTTGTTGTCAACGTTTTTGCCTAGATCGCCATCTCTATAGTCAGAGTTGTATTCATAAATTATTACTTGACATAATGTGGCTTCAGTTTCACTTTCTTCATCACTAAATTCCTTTAAAATTTCATCAATTCATTTATAATCTTTACCAAGACTCATATTTAAAACAACTTACCATAAAATATAAAAAATATACAGCAATAACAACACTAATTTTAGTAACAAAAGCACATGCAAAGGCGGCGCCACGCCGAATCTACAATAATAACAAAATCACTATACAACAGTAACTGTTGAATATACTAGTTAAACTGGGAAAGGGAGATAGGAGAATTCATAGAAAATCAGCTACCTTGGGTAAACAGTTCTGCCAAGACAGCAAAAAATATAGGGGATGCGGAATACTACCCCCGGAAAACTACCCCCCCAGGTGAAACGTGACGTCACGAAATCTGCCAACTAACCAATATGGGAGCCGTGTCCGCGACTGGAATACTACCCCCCCTAGCAAAAGCGGGTCGCCGGAATACTACCCCCGGAAAACTACCCCCCCAAGCAGGTTCCTACAATTATACTGTTATCGGCAACATACTGTGACTAAACAGTTTAGGTTAGCCCTCTAGACTGGAAAACTGCCCCCCCGATCTCTGACGTCAAAATGACGTAGGAACCAGCTTGGGGGGGTAGTTTTCCGGGGGGGTAGTATTCCGGCGACCCAAAATATAGTCCAGCAACGCTTCGCCGCCTGTGCGAGTTATTGGGTGTTAATCTTTTCACCTTTAAAACAAGTGAATTTAGCATGGGTGTTTAGAGATTTTACTTATCACATTAAAACTCACTACAAAAGATAGCTACTGATATGTGATATCTCAATACAACCACTATTACTGCTAGACCTAGACTGATAATTAATTATTATGCCTGGCATATTTATTAACTAAAAGTATCTAATATTTTTAGATAAATCAGAACAAATAATATTTGAGACAATAGTTGGATTATAACAGTTTTGTTTTCATGTCTTGTTAGCTTAATGTTTTACTTAATAAATTTTTAAAATAAAATTTTTAATTTAATGATAGACTGTTCATGTTAAATTTTAGTTCAGAAAATTAAAAACAAATATCCCATTCAAATGTATACAGATTTTAAAACAGATTTTAAAATATTTGTGGAAAGTAAGTTTGATAGCGAAAGCCTAGGAAGAGTCAAGCTGCGCTGTTGTCATATTGTGCTCTACTCAAATGAAAGTTACAATGGCTCCGGAGTAGTAAAAATTTGCTTTCATTTTTCAGAATTGACTTCAACAAATATTTATAGTCTTGAGGTTTTGAGATCGTTTAACAAAATGTAAGAAAGCTGAATTTTAAGCACTTTAATTTAGTTTTAAATAATGTCGCAAAATTTCCCACCGATTGGGTATATTAAGCATAAAAGCCAATCGCTTTGTTATGTGACAGGGATCTTCCAAAGTTTTGTTAATTTTAACTATTACGGACCAACCACTGTTACTTAAATATTTATATATTAAAGTTTTTACATTTTAGTAGTATGAATTCTATCACATATATTGGTCTCCTCTCCCTTATAGTTGTCAATATTGTATCTTTCATTGAAGCTTAAGAAAGTAGAAGTATTTTAGTGTTTTACTCCGAGAACTAAATGATTTATTTTAAAATGATGCTAAGTTTGACAAGGTTTTAGTGTTGGCTGTTTCATTAAGTTAATTTAGAATCTTGTTTTCATTTCTTGATGGCATTTAGGCAAAACTGTTGTAAATAAAAGAAACACTATTTGAAAACTTAGCAGTGTTTGAGTTAAGTTGGTTGAACGTACATCACTTGTTTTACCACCCATCTCATACACTTCAAATTTAAGATTACAAGACGACAAACTAGACTACTTGGTTATTGTGTTCTAGGGACTCTGCCCCTGCTCGCTTTGCTTGACAACCTCTGCGGTAACATATGGTGATGGCAATGCAAACCACAAAATCCCTAATTTTGTTAAAAATTTTTATGTAAAAACTTCTTTAGGCGCGTTAGGCACTTTTTGCGTGAGGAAAAAGCATTGAACTCGAGGGACGTCAGCGTCACCACTTGAAGTCTATATATATAATACAACCGCGTTGGGCACTTTTTGCGTGAGGAAAAAGCATTGAACTCGAGGGACATCACCATCACCACTTTTTTTAAGGCTCTATCGAATCTTCACAATTATTTAAGGTTACGTAGCATCTCAGCAATTATTTAAGACACAGTCGCAACCCTGCAATTATTTAAGGCACCAACGCATTAATTAGGACAGAGGCACTTGGATCTAAGTTGATTGGTGGGGGTAGCTGTGACCTGTGTATAATGTAAGATATAAATCGAAATAGACACGCAATATCCCCAACATTTGTCCACAAAATCCCTAATTTTGTCCATAATTTTTACATTTTTTCAATTTTTAACAGGGATTTAAAAAATTTTCGGAATAAAAAGTAGCCTAAAATATTCTCTGAAAAGTCTTCTATAGATGTTAATGAAAGTTTCGTCAAAATCGTTTCAGCTATTCTAGAGATTAGGCCGTCAAAAAAAAAAAAACAGACACAAAAATGTATAAATGTATGTTTAAGTTTTGGTAATGTGGGCTTAGAAAAAAAGCTTACATTTTTAAATAACAGAGACACTTCAATTTTATTTACATGTATTGATATATTACCTTATTACTGTTAATGCATTTCTTTAATAGGCTGCAGCCTTTTTTATTGAATACTATCAGCTTTTTCAATTATAGCAATTAACACTTAGATGTTGTTATTCTTTTAAAAGTATATTATCTAAGAAACTTGTCTTAAACACAATGTAGGTATTGTCCTATTGAAACAAAATACAGCTCTCAGTGTTTGCACCATTGAGGTTTGCAGATTTCCCACATAAATACCATTATTTTCTCCAACTCATTTTCATTTACCTAACTGTAGAAATTATATTTCTCTATATATTTTATATAAAATGAGCCCAGCCTAAGGTAAAATATTACAAAAGTAAATTATTACTGTTGTTTCTCTCTAGGTGTTTGTTGTCTACTTATAGAACAAGTGGACATTTTGTGTAACAAACATGATGATTCCAATAAAAGTCATTTAATACGATGTTCAAACCAGTTGCTGTCTCTACTTGATGCTGTGGATAGAATAAAATGTCTGGTTGTTGTAGCAACAACAGATCGAGTGCATTTACTTGATCCAGCTATAAGAAGACCTGGGAGATTAGACCACGAGGTAAATTAATTATATTTGTTTTAGAAAATAAATAAATTACATTGATTGGTAGTAGTAAATCAATCAAATGAATTGAAAAGATATTTCATTGTGTACTTCATATGAAAAAAAGAAGAAGTTTAGAACTTGATTAACTAATGTGCTAGTTAAGAAAAGTTCAAATTCAACTTTAGGTTTTCTTTACCTGTAGCATCATGTAGTCTGTATCTGGATCCTGAAAGTTTTAAGATGCATTGACTTACTAATTATCCTCTAAAAGGCAACGTTTTCATTTCGTTAATACAACTTATTTTATAAGTACAGTAGAATCTCGCTAATCCGGCCCTATATCGAGATTGGTAGTGCCGGATTACCGAAATTGCCGGACTAGTGGAACATTAGGTACAAAAAGAAAATTTAACATAAAAACATTGTTTATATACTATCATATGTAATATTTAATTACTGTACCTTCAAAATCAAGTTATAATATATAATACTGGAATACAATACATTATTCCAGTGTGAATAAAAACAAGAATAAAATACTTAGTTTCTAAAAGGCACAGTACAATAAAGTAAATTGAACTTAAAATTTTTAAATTTTAACAGCGAAAAATTGTCTATGGTTCTGGCTTTTTTTAATTGAAGGAAATCCTCAACACGTTTTCCTGTGGCTTCTTTAGTGTTATGCTATCAGATGCGATGAGATTGCAGTGGTGAAAGCTTTCAGAGCCGTAAAGCCCTGGAACACATGCAGCGTTTTCATCCGCCACAGATTATTTGCCATTGCTGTCGTATCAACAGTCGCGCAAAGGAGTTAAGCGTCTATGTGAGCTGTTGTCAGGATCATACACAAGATGATTCACTACTCTTGAAGAACGACTCAATTTTGTCCTTTTTCTTTTTTATGTCATATATTTTTGCACGGCCAATGTTGTACTTCTTAGCTAAATTAGGTAACTTGTCACCTTTTTCCAAACGTTTTAAAATTTCATACTTTTCATCCAAAGTTAATGAGACATATTTACATTTTCCCATATTGCACTACATTATACTAATACAATAATACACAGAACAGACACACAATCACTACTGATACACGCGAGCAAACGACAGCACAATGGTTGTTTATGTTGTACAGTAAAAACTGACACTCTTGACTCACATACATGCAGGGATTTGAAAAGTTGAATAACTTGCCAATTGCTGGACGTGCCGGTGAAGCGCACAGCCAGATTATAGAGACTGTACTGTATTTTTATCACTTCAACCCTTAAATTATTTTTTTTAAAGGTGAGACATGGCCTACAAAATTTTTCATAAAAAAATACCGTATATAGAGACTAGCTGATCTGTGAGAATATTTCGCAAATTAAGCGTACTTAACTGATTTAATACGTTGATTAGTTCAGTTAATTACGTTTATTTATTTATATTGGTTTATAAATAACAGTTTATAACACTTGCATATGGAATGTAAACAATCAAACTAACAGCTGTCATCTTAGTTAAACAGATTGTTAATAGATGGCGCCTTTCATTTGGAACCATATGAAGTATAATATAAAAGTTTGTTCAATCAATTTTTGTAACGAAAACATGAATTTTAAGCTGTTTGTATATTTTTCAACAATAGCGGGGAACATAAGCTTTAAAATGATGTTTGTATAATTAATTTTGATGAAGAATTAAGAGAGATATCGCTTAGCGAAAAAAAAAAAACATTTAAGAAATAATATATAAAAGTTGTTTTCTTCAAAAAATTACAAATATAAATACTTGCAATTATTGCTCGTATTAGGCAATCATTCTTCTGTATCCATTATGAAATATTTGCTTTTCATTAAGAAAGTGATACATATTTATTAGACTACATGATTTATCGTATCTTTTACTTAACATTTATAAACGTAGCCTCAGCATGAATTCTGTTTCACTTTAAGTCAGTTCCGAAAAGGTTAAATAAAATACTTTCAAACAATACGCCACATGTCAGTAAAATCAAATATTTTTTCTTTAAGTTTGCAAAATTTATAATAAATTGTTTTTTTTTTTATTTTTGATTATTTGAATATATTATGTAGGTTAGCATGCTTTATAACTATGTCAAATTTCGGCTTGATACTTTTTTGTTGCTGAGAACTTTGATTGTTACAGACAGACTGACAGAAAAGCACTAGCGGTCATATAAGTGTTCTGTTTTGTCCTTTCAAGGAACGGAATCCTAAACAAGTTCTTTGCTTATTATGTACATGAGAACCAATTTGAATGTAGAAAATGTTTGGGTCAAATAAAAACTTCAATGTTGACCTAAATTAATAATGCATTTTAGATGTCTATTTTGTAACCATTCATTTTATTTTTAGATTCACATGGGTGTTCCAACACAGAAAGAAAGAAGTGATATTTTAAAAGGACTTTGTTTACATCTCAATCTTGACCCTGCTCTAAGCTCTGAAGTTGCCTGTTGGACACCAGGTTTTGTTGCAGCTGACTTGTCACTGTTGTGTTTTGACGTTGCTAGATTTATTCATAAGTCATCATGTGATGATACTTCAAGGTATGTCTATAAAAAAAGAAGCTTCTCAGAAAATTTTAATCGAGTGTTCCCCTAGATAAAATAAAATTCTTGTGTTCCTCTCATATTTTTACATGAGTTGTTTTCTAGTCTTTGAATCCATTTTAGTCCATATTATAAAATATTTATTGATTATTTGATTTAAAACTTATGATCTAAGAACTTATTAGTCTATATTAACAATGTTACATTCGCTTCTGCAAACTAGAATGCAGGCTTACTTGGCCTCTGGTAGTAGTACTAAAAACAAAACAAAGGAATCTTAATGCTAATAATTCCCAAACTCAGGATGATTATTTACAACAAACCTTTCATGGTCATTTTTATAAATTTGCTTCCAGATTATTTAAAGTTGATTGATTGGCAATCCCTGTTTGCTAAATCTTGAAAGGCCTTGATATAAGGTTTTGGTTCAAGAGTTTGATGAAATAAGATTATTACTTTATGAGGTTTATGATGAGTGACTGAATGCTGTACATTTTGGTTACACAATTTAACTAGCTCTTAGCATTTATTTATTAATTTGTCATCTTGATTTTATTATTTGTATTCACATTTAATATGGTTTTTTAATTTTGTAATATTTTTTAGGTTTTGTAGTTTTAAATAATATGTAATATTTTTGTGTTTTTGTATTGACTGGAAGAAAAAAAACATGATAAAATAACTAACCTTGCCTGTAAATAAAGACTTACTTAAGACAAACAAATTTAATAGCTGACAATTTTGGTAACATGATTTTTTCAGAAGATGTTATATTAAAATAAATTTTTATCTTAAATACTAATACAGTTGAACTTGGTCTTAACGGCCTCGGCTAATGCGTTAACTCGGACATAGCGTTTTTTAGGTCCAGTCAAATCGTTATCTTTTACATTATTACAAACCCCTGTTTTAGCGTCAGTAATATTTTAACCACTCAGTTGTAACGTCATAAATCTACAAAATATCAATGTCAAACTTTAAATTCAGTTTTCTCAGAACTCGAAAAATATTAGAATTCCCCTTTTTTTTTATTTCGAGTCGCCTATTTTCTCCCTCCTCAGAATCAAACCGCGAAATAAACAATCTACGTATTTTTTTCCACCTCCGGACCCTACTGTACATTAAAAGAAAAGTACAGTCTTTTCTTTTTAATAAACGTCATGAATAATGTTGCCAATAATAGTAATACTACATAGTTGTTTGTCCTTTCACTCAAGGTAACAAAAATACGATTTCCTGTTGGTACATCTTTATAACGTCACTCGAACGTAGCGTCAACATTTCTTCAGTTGACGCTATAACCAAGTTCAACTGTATATTGTATATTCATTTCATGATGAAATGTTTAAGTGAACTAGAGTTTTATTTGCGTGGAACATTAAAGTGTTGAAGGAACACATTAGTTTCATTTTAGAGATGCATAACTTCAATCTTACTTTTTAAAGTTTTTGTGTCTCAGACGATCAAATGTTGAAGCTAACAATTTTGCTGTTATCATTTTTTTAAGATGCTAATATTATACCTACATCGATCAAATAGCTTTTATAATTTTTTTTTATTGAAATGATGCAGAGTAAGAGGATTTTAGTTTTTAAACTTAAGTTTGTAAACATTTCAATGTATATTATTTCAAACAAATACAAGACTTCTATATTAGAGACCGAAATTGGCAGTTATCATGCTGGCGTTGTTGTTTGGCCAAGATGCAACCGTCATCACTTCGAGGACAACTAGGGACTGTTGACAGTCCAAAAATAAGTTTGGATGATATTGGTGGTACGAGTACAATCAAGCAGGCATTGAAACAAGCAGTAGAATGGCCATTGGTTCATTCTGAAGCGTTTGCAAGGCTAGGACTCCCATTTCCTAAAGGTTATTAATTTACGTTTATATTTTTAACTACATAAGTTTTTCAAAACATATAATGTAGGCTGCCAGTGTTTCAGAGAAGTATTATAGTTTTTAGAAAAGCAACGTATGATATTCTATGAATTTTCTATTTAATATTAATATATTTTTAATAAAAATTTTGCAATACAATTTTAAAAGTACTGCCATTTAAAAAATGTTTGAAACAATATGCTAGTAAAAGATTGCCTATACAATTATGTGTACCACATTCTAGACTGATTAGCTTATCCAATTTCAAAAGATGCAAATCACTGTAGAAAAGTAAATAGAACAAAGATAGGAAAAAGTGTTTTTGGGCGTAAGATAGTTTGTCTTCAAATGATGCGAGGAAAATAGAATAGTAACAAAATTTATTTTTGGAAACTGTAAATGAGGACTAAATTTGTTAGCACAATTGTAACACTAGGAGTGGAAGTTGAATTTATGTTTCAGTCTGAATTTATAAAAAAACAGATTTCCTCAAAAGTATTTTAAAAATACAGTAGTACACCCCACAGTAAAAATTGTAAAGATCTTTAATGTAGACGATTCAATTTACAACATTATATATTTCTAACCATTTCAGATTAGAAAAATTATGTTTTAAATTGCAGTGCAACGAAGTTTGATAAATATGTTTTTTGCAAAGTATTACATTTTGATTAGACAGTAAAAATTATATTTACTAAATTTGCATAGCGTAACATTTGTTACATTTAAAAAAAAAATAAAGTAGAACCTTGGTTATCTAAGTTTATATTAACACAGGCAAATTTAAAAAAAACTTGTCAAAATAATTTCTGTTAACTTACAAATAAATGTACTTTGACTGAATTGATTTCGATAAAGAATTCATAGCTTAAGAGGATTTCTCAATAAGTGAATTTATAATAAAAACTTTTGTGTTAAATTGAGCAGAAAGAAAACAAAACGTCTTTTGCCTTGTACATCCTGAAAACATTTCCACTCCTTACCCAACGCAATAGTATGGTGAACTTTAACGGACGGGTAGTATAATGAATAACGAAATGGTCTTGGGCCTGTTTACACTCCTCTCCTCTCGGCATCGTATTTAGGACTCACCATCCATTCCCACAAGTTGTTTCTTCCCCCTGCTAATGTATTTTGTTCTTAGTCGGTGTCGGTTGTTAAACTTTGTAATGAGAGTGACATTTTGATTAGAAAGCAAAAGTGTGTGGTTTTATCTTTAATTAAAAAATGGGAAGCAATTAAATGATTAGATAGAGGTGATTCAATAAGAAAAGTGGAGAGAGGCTATAAATCAATGAAAAAAAGCGACCATGAAAATGAAAAAACTTCAGAGGCAATATTTTTGTGGTTTTTATTACAGTAGCTTACAGTATCCAATTTTTTTCATTTGAGTACATTATCAAACTTTCTTTTGTTTATTTAAAACTATTACTTAAAGCCAAATAAAATGGATTTTGAAGTAAGTATGGCTACAAATCACCGTATAGCGACATAACTGATGCGAGAACTCGCACTTCAATGGTTTTCTCATGGCCTACCGTATTATCTGAGGTCTGCCCGGTCCCAATTACTCGAGGTTCTATTGTATTATTAATAATGCAAGTAATTCAAATGCAGAAGTGAAGAGAAATGGAAAAACAAATTTAACTTCTTCAAGGTACCTTAAACAACATTGAACATGAAATTTCAAGTTTGATTTTCCCATGAGACATGACCAAACAAAGTCATTAAATTAAATTTACTATGATATTGCCGTAAACTATTAATACCGCAAAAAAATATATCCTCATGAAAATTTCATGCTCTACCAATATAATTTTTTGTTTACTCTTTATATTCAATATTCATCAAATAAATATTATTAAAAGCAGACAAAGACCAACCATTAATTTAAATATAAAACATCTTAACCTAAGTAAATCTACTAGCGTTCATCCAATGATGTTTTTAAGTTTAGATTTAGCTCTTTTTTAGACACATTAAAGTTACTTTTGTTTCGCTTTTTATGTCAAATGGTCTACTCTTCTTCAGTCTTCAAACTAAGTTCTGATTGTCAAGCAGTAAAAGAGCTTCTATATTGACATGTTAATGAAGACTGACTTTGTGTTCACCTGCAAATTTTTTGATCTCTCCGGTAACCATTAGAATGCTAAGATTCCAACAAATATCCTTTTTACTAACGTACCGCAGACCATTCACCATATTTTGTAATACATTATTTTGGAAAGTCGAATGGTCCTGATGTTAGGACCCATAGTTGAATTTCATATAGGCCTACAGCTAGATCCAACTTTGGTCATGATTAGACTACTATTTTACTGTTTATTAAATTGTAAAAACTGTGTTTACTAAAATTTGGAGCTCTGTAATTTGAAAAATAACTTCTGTACTTCAAAAAATATGAGTTGTATTAACACATTTTCAGTATAAATTATAGGAAATATAATTTATAAGTAAAATTGATCCATACTTCTTTTGTCATAGTACTATAGTATATATAATTTTAAAAATATTTTTAAAACACACAAAAAGTGTCACAAATGTACTTTAACATACTTTTTTATCTGGCTCATGGCTTAATTTAATTGTATCAAAATCTAACGCACTATGTATATTGTATAGGTATACTTTTATATGGACCTCCAGGTTGTGCCAAAACAAGCCTTGTGAGAGCCATATCAGCTTCGACAAACACAACATTCTTGGCAGTGTCTGCTGTTGAGATTTACTCTCCTTTTGTGGGTGATGCTGAGAGAACTATTGCACAATTGTTTCAGAAGGCCAGGATTGGTGCACCTACCATTTTATTTATTGATGAAATTGGCAAGTAGTAAAGTATATTATAGTAAAAATGTTTATAAGGCCACTATATACTTATCAACTTATAATACTGATAGTATTATTGGAACAAAACTTTCAGTTTTTGTTATGCGTGTATCAAAATTTGCTAAAAAATATTGACTGACTTTTAGTTTGAAGTTGCTACAACTCATCCTTAAGAGGATGTACACTCTTACTTGGGAACAAGTAAAGAAAATAAAGTTTTTATTAAAATATGATTTAAATATCCAAATGAAGTATTAAGTTGTTAAATATACAGACAAATAATAAAGTTGTAACTGTTTTAAAAACTTATAAGTCAAAATTAAAGTAGCGTGGTGAAATAATATTGAATTTTATAATGGATTTCATCAATTATTAAGTTATTGATTAACAGGTTAAGTGATTGGGGTTTCAAAGTAAAATCATAAATAGAATTAACAAAGAAAAGTTTTTTAAATAAGAAAAATGTTTAATTTGATTTATTCTCGACATAATAAACAAAAGTAAAGTTGTATACTCAAACAACTAAGTGCTGAATTGCAACATCCTTTATCCTTTATAATAAATTTCATATTTGGAGAGGGAGTTTACCTTAGCTGTTTAAAGAATACTGTTACAGTGCCTAACATAAGAAGGGTAACATGTCATATCTTGATAACTATAGACCCATCCCATTTATTCTTGTTATTTTTTAAGTTAGTCTAAAGTTCCAACTTGAAAATTACTTTTCATATAATAACTGGCTGTCCTCCTCTCAATTTGGGTTTAGAAGCTACCTTTCTACTGTCAAAGCTATTTAAAATTTAGTTGCATATGTTTTATAGTGTTTTTAAGCAAAACAAACTGTTCACACTTCACTTTTATTTAACTAAAGCATTTGACATGGTTTCACACAAGATACTCATTGAGAAGTTGCTCCATTATGGGGGTGTCTGGTCTAGAATTGTCCTTGTTTAAGTTTTTGTTTAAAATTTAATAACCAAGGGTCAGGCTTTCTAACAGTTGCAAGTGGAATACCTCAAGGCTCTATACTTGGACCTTTTTTGTTTGTTATTTATGTTAATGATTTACCAGATTTTACCAGAACTGGCAGACTACACAGTTGTGTAGTCTCTCCATGCCGCATCAACACATTTGTAACAAGTAATTGTATCGAATATTTTACGTGAAAAATCACGATTATGATTTTGTTCAGCTTAAAACTTAGTTTTAAGTATATGGGAGCAAAGTTTTTTAATAGATTTTCTGCCAACTCTAAGACAATTAGTAGTAAAAATTTAAACTAGTGTTAAATAGATGGCTTAAGAAAAATACTGTCTACACTGTTGAAAAGTTTATGGTCTGCAATATGGATGTTTTTATATTTTTGTCTTATGTACTTATGGTGTATCTGTAATGTTGGTATTTCTTTGTTTTGCTGACCATGTCAATTGCAACTTTGTTTGTTTAGCAACAATAAATATTTCTATTTTCATAATCTCATAGAAAATAACTTTATGTAAATATTATTAATTTTATAGTTTAATAAAAACCACGTTTATCTTAGCTTGACTATACCTTGTGAACTTATTTTGTAATTGGAGATCTTGCAGTATAGGTCAGAGGGATTTAATGCAAAACTATTAAAACTGAGAATGACAAAAGTACTAAAACATTTGCCTCCATGTTAATGAATTCTTTATCAATAGTAATTTCATCTTTATGGGTTCAGATGCCCTAGTTGGATGTCGAGGGGATCGAGAACAAGGATCTCAGGAAAGAGTTCTGTCTGCATTCCTGACAGAAATGGATGGTGTTGGTATTCGGGTTGACATGCAAACAAAACATAGCAAGAAAGAATTATTGGAAAGTCAAACACCAGACTCATCTACCTCATCTTCAGTCAAGGTAGTTATCGATAAACATTACAATAAGAAGCAAAAAATTAATTTAAGAAAGGAATATTAACACAAAATACAGGTTGTTTTTTTTTTGGTTTTAAATGTAAAGTCAAATTCATAATTGAATTAGTTGTAACTCATTTATGGTTGGTTGGATTGAGGTAAAAGGTACCCACTTTAATATTGCAACCATATTAAAAAGCTGTAATTTAAATGGTAAATTTGTTAAATATTTGAAATATTTTTTAAATGTGGTTGGTCGTTTTAAAAATAGTTTTGAAAGATTAACGAATTTATGGTTAGGTATTTACAAATTTAAAAGGCTATGAGACAATTTTGCAGCAAGTGCTCCGATTAGTGTAAAAACCATAATGCAAATACAGGACAAACATTGAAAGAAATTGAAAATGCCGTAAGTGGTAGAACCAAGGCTCTCTACGTTCAGCTGTAATGCATGCTACATCTGAGAAAGTATTTGACCATCGTTAGTTCTGAATCATCATTTGACTTCTAGTTGATTTGAACATTGTAAACATAGGCATAGTTTACACAACATTAAGTTACTTAGAAGATTTTGTAAGTGCTCATAAATTTCCGGAAGAACCTGTCAAAATTATTTAAAAAGGGGAAGAGTTCTAGAACAAGTATTTAATGCCATCGAGGCTGAGTTGTCAATGAATGCCTAGGAAAAAATGCCGAATAGAAGTTTTGTACCTCTTCTGTTATGTACAGGCTAACTTAAGGTAAAGCCAATGTTTGTTCATGAGATCGTAAGTGCAAAAATACATAATATTGTAGTCATCAACTAGCAAATAAACTTAGTACAATAAGTGTGTATTTCACTACTACTGTATTTATTTACATTTTAATGTTTATCAACGTTTTTCTTTATTGGAGTAGCTTTCTTTCAAAAGATTCAAATTTTATTAAACCATTTTTTACATGCAAAGGTAATTTCAAGAATTTGGCATTCACTGAGATTTATAAAAATACCTAACCCCTGCCTAATCTTTATTATGGGATTAATGTATATTTTCAAAATATTAAAACTATTAAAGTTTCAGATTTCAAAAGAACCTGTGAACAGTGATGGTGTAATAGTTATAGCTGCTACAAACAGACCTGATATGTTAGACTCTGCATTAATTAGGCCTGGTAGGTTTGATAAGCTGCATTACGTTGGACCTCCTAATCTTGAAGATAGATTGGACATACTAAAGACACTTACAAAGAAGTAAGCGCAGTTTGTAGTGATTGTCTATTCTATGTTGGAAGGATATTATTTAACGGACTGTTTCTCTGTAATTTAACTCTAAAATGTTTAAATAGCTGTATTGTTATGTTGACTATGGCATTTGTATCCATAAAATCTTTTGGTTGTAAGTATTTTTGGGAAATGATCTATACAATGCAATTTCAAGATTGCATCCTTATAGGACAAAGCAAAGTGATGCCTTGAACCTGAAGGTTGACAATGTCGAAACCGGTAGTTTATACCATATTGAAGGATTGATAAGACGGTGATATCAGGTATTTAACCTATTGAATTTCAAAATCCTGGGGATTAAACACATTATGTAATAACTATTGGTTAAAATAACTGATTTACAGATGGCATTTTTATTCATAATGCAATACAGAAGCAAGCTGAACTAACTGTTGAAAGCTGCCAGATCTAAGGTTAAATACTGTAGGAGTTTATTTGTTGCCAAGACTATGTTGATTCTATAATATCATACCTATTAAACGTGTTAGCTTAAAGACTTTAGAATTAAGAATCAATCCTATTGGAGTAGAGTAGTTTTATTATTAACTGGGTTATGAACACAAACATATATTTAATTTAAATATAAAATACAGTTGAACTTGGTTTTAACGGCCTTGGCTAATGCGTCAACTTGGACACAGTGTTGTTTTTTTTAGGTCCGGCCAAATCGTTATCTTTTACGTTATGATAAACCCCTGTTTTAGCGTCAATAAATATTTTAACCACTTGGTTGTAACGTCATACATCTACAAAATATCAATGAATTCAGTTTTCTCAGAACTCAAAAAATGTTAGAATCCCCCTTTTCCTTTGATTTCAGGCCGCCTATTTTCTCCCTAGTCAGAATCAAACTGCGAAATAAACAAAGTACGTATTTTTTTCAGTACGTATTTTTTTCACACGTAAAATTTAATCTGTGGCAGGTCCCGTCAAAGTCGGTAGAGGGAGGGGGTTCCACTACAAGCAACACTGCTAATTCTCCCACCCCTCCTAAGGAGTATTCATGCTACCTACTTTGGAGTGCCGACTTACCTGGCAGAAAAGTTTGTCTATATCTCTAGCATAAGTGCAAAGAGGACTAGAGGATGTGACACTACTCTTGCTATACCTTTGCACCGGACTATGAAATATAATAAATCATTTACTGTGTCCGCTTGCCGTCTGTGGAATTCGCTACCGGATGCAATTAAGTCTGCTGACTGCCGTGTCCAGTTTTCAAAGCTATTGATGTCATATTTATTGTTCAGAGTGGATGATGCATCCCAGTTTTGAGGCGTACATTGGAAGTGTTTATTGTTCAGTTGCATGAATGTGTATGAATGTGTAATTATGATTGAATGCGTATTAACCTGTTTGTAATAATTGCTGTTAATGTTTTTATAAATTGCATAAGCTACATTTATTATTATTTGTTGTCTGTTAAAGTAATACTTATTTTTAAGAATTGAATTTTGTATATGTTTGTAATTTTGTATAATATGTTTGTATTTTTCTATTGGGGTTAGGTGGAAGAGAGGACTAAACAGTCCTAACCTCGCCCCAAAAAATAAAGTCATTTATTATTATTATTATTATTATTATTATTATGCTATGCTGTGTCATTTGTGTGCTGTTTGGACAATAAAAAAGCGCAGCAAGACTCAATCATATAGCCTGATGATCAGACAGTCCCCCCCTCACAGCAATGATGACACTTTAAAATTGTTGCGTTTTTTAATACAGTTTGTTAATACACATTACATGTATTTACTCATTAAAACTGTACACATTAACCAATTTTTCCTAATTTATAATTGTAGGTGACCTCAGCTCCAATTAGCTCAAATTATCGGGACCTACTGTACATTAAAAGAAAAGTATAGTGGTTTTCTTTTTTAAACTTAATGAATAATGTTGCCAATTATAGTAATACTGTACAGATGTTTGTCCTTTCACTCAAAGTAACCAAAATACGATTTCCTGTTGGTACATCTTTATATCGTCACTCGGACGTAGCCTCAACATTTGTTCAGTCCCTTCGTTGACGCTTTAACCAACTTCAACTGTACATGTACATTTTTAAGATATTTACAGTAAAATTTACTGTATCTGTTAGTAATAATAAAGAAGGTTTGGTTCACTCAAGTCTCTCAAAATACCAAACTAAGAACTTAAAATAAAAAACTGTGTGTATCAAAAACGTGAAATTAAAATAAAAGTTTGAACTACAAACAGTAGTAGACATAATTTTACACTAAGTTGCATAATGTTTTACAATTTCCACAAAATTTTATTTGAAATCCCTAAAAATGTTATACAGAAAAGATTTAAATTCGAAAATGTTTAAACGAATTGTTTTAAAATATTAAGAGATAAAATTATAAACTTTTTATTGTATACTTCTAAAATATATCATTATAACATGACTATTTTAATTTTCATTGGCAGTACTTATAATTTTGAAAATTTTCAGATTTTTAGATTTTGAAAAGTTACAGGAGATGGAACAGATTTTTAACGAATTTGAAGGTTCAATCTTGTAACTGAGGCATCAAAATAGTAAATTTTAAATTCCGTACTTAACGAATGTTAAAATACATATTTAACCTAACTGGATGGATAGGCAAAAACATTCTTGATTTCACCTTCAATACATAAACAGTCTAAAAAAATATGTTGTCACATTTACATACTAGCTGGACCGATTCGGCTTTGCACGGATAGACAAATTAAAGTTAAATGTATATTAACAAAAAAATATATAAATAAATATATTATACTATGTATTTCTTATGGGAATTTTTAGTAACTTTGACCCCTCCCCCAAACCCCCGCTAAAATTTCAAAATTTTTGAAAACCTCTCTTAGCTAGCATCTAGAGCCCTAGAGAAAGTTACATACTAAATTTCATTCCAATCCGTTTGGTGGTTTTTCTTAGTAACTTTGACCTTCCCAAACCGCTCCTAAAATTTCAAATTTTTTGTAGAGAAAGCTACATACTAAGTTTTATTCCAATCCGTTCGGTGTTTTTTTTTTTTTTTTGTAACTTTGACCCCCCAAACCCGTCCTAAAATTTTGAAATTTTTTAAAACCTCTCTTAGCGAGCACCTAGGGCAGTAGAGGGAACTGCTTATCAAATTTCATTCCAATCCTTTCGGTGGTTTTTGTGATGAGTGAGTGAGTGGTATTTGGATTATTTATGTATACTAGCTGTCCCGATCCGGCTTTGCACGGAGAGATAAATCAAAGTTAAATATGTGGATTTTTAGTAATTTTAAATCCCCAAACCCCCCTAAAATTTTGAATTTTTTGAAACCCTTTCTTAGCGAGCACCTATGGCCCTAGAGAAAGCTACATACCAAATTTAATTCCAATCCATTTAGTAGTTTTTGAGATTTTGTGATGAGTCAGTGAGTGAGTGGTATTTGGCTTTTATATATATAGACTAGCTGACCTGTACGGCGTTGCCCGTGGTGGTTGGTATTTTCAGTCTTTTTAACGTAATTGTATTCTTTTTAAGTGTTCAGTCAGTGAGTGGTATTTGGTTTTTATATATATATAGATAGATCTTAAATAATAAAAGCACTATTGTCATAATAATAAAAGATCTGAAATTATGATTTCAGTAACTTTGATCCCCCCAAACCCCCCCCTAAAATTTCAAATTTTTTCAAACCCTTTCTTAGTGATCACCTATGGCCCTAGAGGAAGCTACATACCAAATTTCATTCAAATCCATTTGGTAGTTTTGAGGAAGTCATTTTTTAATAACCTTGATACCCCAAAACCCCTCTAAAATTTCGAATTTTTTCAAACCCTTTCTTAGTGAGCACCTATGGCCCTAGAGGAAGCTACACACAAAATTTCATTCAAATCTGTTTGGTAGTTTTGAAGAAGTCATTTTTTTAATAACTTTGATCCCCCCAAACCCCCCTTAAATTGCGAATTTTTTCAAACCCTTTCTTAGTGAGCACCTATGGCCCTAGAGAAAGCTACATACCAAATTTCATTCAAATCCGTTCTGTAGTTTTGAAGAAGTCATTTTTTAATAACTTTGATCCTCCCCAAACCCCCCCTAAAATTTCGAATTTTTTCAAACCCTTTCTTAGTGAGCGCCTATGACCCTGGAGGAAGCTACATACCAAATTTCATTCTAATCCGTTCGGTAGTTTGTGAGAAATCGTGATGAGTGAGTCAGTGGGTTTTGGCTTTTATATATATAGATTAACATTACTAAAAGCACTTTCGGAATCTTTAAAATCAAGTTTAAAAATACATATGGACAATAATGTTAAATTTACAAAATGGTTCCTAGATATTGATTTTTGCATTGTGCTTGGCCAAGTACAAACTATATTTTTGGCTGCTATGCTTTTAAATGTGTATCAATATATTTTGGTTTATAGGATGCCATTGAGTGAAGATGTAGACTTACCTAAGGTTGCAGACATGACAGATTTGTATTCAGGTGCGGATTTAAACAGGCTTTGCAAAGAGGTAAGATTAGCATCCATTGGGTTGTATAGTAAAATGACTCTTTAGTCATTTAGTATCATAAAATGGAAATTTTATATATTTATAGAAATTTGTGAGGCAATTATGTACTAAATTAACTTTTATTGGTTCGAATCTACTTGGTTACAGTTAACTAAAGGATCTGTCGAACGAGGAAATAGTAACTATAGTAGAGCCACGGTTATCCGAGCCTCGACTAACCAAGTTCCAGGTTAACCGTGGTTGTCAAAAAAAAAAAAAAGTTCGGAAGTTCGGTTTGCGGTAAACGCATGTAAGTAACCGTGCAAAGTGAAATCCGCATATAGCAGCAAATCTACTTACTGTACATATATTAGTCTCATATGGTTTTGTCAAAAATAGTTCAGGTAAATAAAACGCACAGTTTTTAATCATTATTAAATACTATATAATACAGTAGTTTCAATGCTTTGCTAATCATCAATACAATTTTCTTAATGCTTTTTCACTAAATGTCACGTTGTTGAATAAAACTCAAACTCGCTGTGTTATGACAATGCAGTGTAAACCAGTTGAAACCTGTAATGTAAAAATAGAAACGGTGCACAATTAAACAGAAAACACTTATGGATTTCTTCAAGAAATGTTTTTTTTTAACTGGAACATGTACTGTAGCCTATGTATGCCTTTTTATCATTTTGTATTTGTATGTTATTTTTATTTGGATGTTAGTTTTTCATTTGATAATACAGTAGATACTTTTTTCACATCTTTGACCACGTTTTTTTTATTTCACCAATTTACCATACGTTTCCCGCTCAATCTTTCGAAGTATTTGAATGGGATAATATTTTTTCATTGATTATAAGCGGTATTGGAACTTGCTTTTTATTGGTAAAATGGATAAACTTAGATTTTCCGCATTTATTTTAATTCGCTAGCCTTTGGTCTATTCATTTACGCTAGCTACCGCTCTCTGCAATCATTAGAGAGGTAAAAACTTTCAGGGAGAGGGCCCCCTTTTCAATGGAGGTATAACCACCAGACCCTCCGGTAAGTAAGGGAAATGTAGTCAAAATCGTTGCTAAATTATTGATTTTATCTATTAAAAATGCACTTCTTTTTCTCTATAAAGTTTAACCCACTTCTCAATAAATAAATTTATACGGTAACTATGATATAAGGTCAAGAAATTACTTTCACGCGGCTCTATACTCGCGGCCAAGAAATTAAGCGGGTAAAAGAAAAGGCGGTGTTGCCAGATATGGAACTAGTCAAGCGTCGGAAGGTCGAGATTCACCTACCTCCACACACGAACAGGCAACACTACCCATGCAACGTATCCAAATCCAAGCACCTAAAAAACAAAAATTTTTAGACTAAAAAACTCAAAATATTTTTTGCATTAAAATTTAATAATAATATAAACTAGTTTTAATTAAACTAAATAAACTAGTTTTACTATTGAGAAACATGCGTTCTTTAACTTTTTTTGTTGCTAGTTATTAATAAACTCAAAGAAAGATACAGCAATAAATTACACAAAGTTACTCGCCAAAAGACAGAATTACACTAAATAAAATCATTCATATATAAAACTAACGTGAATGGATCACATTACACGAGGAGCAATATCTACTTTAAATTTGTGGGAAAATTAAGCAGGATGTCTGGATTCCTGGGAAATCTTCCCGCCTCCCAGTGTCTGGCATAAAATCATGATCTTATCATCATATAATATGTAAAGGAAATGCAAATGTTCTCTATAAACATTAAAATTATTTGTTTTTTACTCTTGATTATAAAATAGCAACTTGCAACATCGCACAAGACTACGAGCTACGGTTCTCGCTGAGCGCCCGCGTGTCTTTGTTCTTGATTCATACAGTTATGCATTTTACAACTAAACTAAGAATCTCATAAAAAAGTTTAGAACAAAAAATTTTATTCATACGATTTTCTACAACTTTGCCACAAACAAAATCTTGCTGACCAAAAAAACAAAAAAATCCTCACTTGATGAAAAATTTACGGTTTTAAATTAAATTACCAGTTAGGTTTTTATTCTTTTGTTAATTATTTGCTGCCGCTTGAAAAATAAAAATGTCATACTATTGGAATCAGTAGTATTTTCTTAAGGCAGTGGTATAATTTTATTTCAAATTCTCTGTAGACAGATTCACAAGCACACTACCTTGCGCTTCAAAACCTTTACATGACGGGTGTAAGTTGTAAAAATAACTGCAGCACGAATTATCAACACCGACATTCCCTCACCCGCCTAATTTCATGGCCCTGAGAATAGTCTCGTCAAAAAGAGGAGCTACCAATCCTCTGTACTGTGGAGCTAGATACTTTAACTAGCTGCAATAAGTGATCAACCTTCCAAAATTACATTTAAGAAAGGCATAAAGTAGTTTCTGGCCCAAGGGGATTCTTATTTTTTTAATTGTTAGTTAGCCTATTTCGTTAGTTGAGAAAGACAAGGTTCTAACTGACCAGACCTTAGTTTTGAGAAAAATGAGTTTGAAGTTTTTTTTATTGTACTTACATTTGTTTTTCTACCAACTTGAATTTTTAGAGTTAACATAGTAACTGCTCTGTAAATATGAACATACTTTTTTTTTAAATATTAGATAATAGATGATAGTTATTTTAGATATTATTATTGCCTTTTTACAGTTAGAACCTTGTCTTTAACAAAAGTTTAAAAATTATTAGAAGACAAGGTCCTATATGTTACAAGCTTTTCATTCTAACTAGCTTACACTGCAAGTTTCTTTAGTTGTAGTTACAAGGTTCCATGTGTTGTGTAGTTAAAACCTTGTCCACCTCCGTGATTTAAAATCTTTTTAAAAAGATAGACTGAAATGGTTCTAACAGGCCAGATACAACCGTGTTATTCTTTGCGATAGACGCTTCTCAGTTGAAAATAGTAGCAAAGTTCTATCTGTACTATATGGAAATCTACAGCAGCCAAATAGAACCATTTCATTCCCAATATTTATAAACATATGATGCAGTTAAAACTTTGTACTTCTAGCAAATGGCTTATTAGGCAAAATAGAGCAATAAGAGTTAGTGCAAAATAAAGTAGAATTCAGATAGAACCTTGTCACGCCAAGAGCTGAAAAAAATGCAATTTTGTTAGTTAGAACCTTGTCATTCTGACCTAACGATTTGTTCATATGATATTATTTTTATATGAATGTCAAATATTTATTTATTTTAGTTTTAAAAGTTATTTATGTGATATGACTTTTTCAGTACAATGTATTATTTTGTAAATGACTATACCACATATATGTCAAGGGCTCTGAAAAAACAAATCTTACAACAAGCAAATTAAATCCCAGAGTTGGTCTAGAATTCCCCAGTGCTGCCTGCTTGATGGTTATCAATTGTGGTTATATTTAATTCACAAATAATTGATTGATTAATTATTTCAGGCTGGACTTTGGGCTTTGACGGAAGAAGGGATGTTTGTTGAAGAAATTGAACAAAAACATTGGTTGCTTGCATTGAGCAAAATGAAGCCTTCTCTGACGTTACCTCAAATAGAGTGGTATAAATCTCTTGTTATTAGATAATTTGACCTAATTCAAATAAATTATGTAAAATAAAGTTAACATTCATTTAATAATCACCCTTTTACATAAATATGTAATGATCAGATCCTAGGAATTAGGCCTAATGTATATTATAACTAGTTTGCATAACTTTACCTCAAATTGATATGGCAGACAAATAATTTTTTATACAACCTTCACATACTGTACAACTGCAGTTTCCGGCATTTGTCCATCTTCAGGTAATAAGTAAAAGACTTTAAGCTTACTTTATATGGAGATTGTTAAGAAGTTACTCTATAGGCTTAAAAAATGTATGAGTAAGGCCCGGTTTCTCAGTCGTATTGATAAATCGTTCAATGAACGATCTGATGTGGAAAAAGATGAAATTGAGATTTCTTTGAAGTATAAATCCTTAATAGAAAATGACAAAATATCTACAACAGAAAAAATCAAGGCTTGAGAGCGTATAAAAGAAGATTACAACTCTGTTCAAACTTCAGGTGTTCGAGAGGTAAAAAATCTCAAGGCTGGGTAACCGCTATCTCCGAGCACGGAGCAAGTAGCAGCTTTTATTACGGTACGACCCTCCTTCTAAAATCAGCACGAACTGCTGGTGAATTAAAAATTGTGCTATCATGGAATGAACCCCTCCATCTAGCTGTAATTTCTGTAAAGGCTAATGCAGCATTACAAATTACTTGGACGTTTATTGATAAATTTCCTTTTCTATTGTAATACAGCTCAGCATCTGGTCCACCAGGAGACTGTATTTTAATTTGAGTACAATCTATAAATCCAAGGAAATCTTCGAATTAAAAAAAAAATTTTAGTTTGCAAAATTTCCTCACTTTGTGACATTTTAATAAAGTGAGGGCTCAACGAGGCTAAATAGTGGGAAATTCTATCCAGTATTTTGCACACAGTACTTTTATGAATATTAATTATGTTTTCCACCACATTCTGAAAAGTACCAGTCGCATAAAAACAAAGTGCAATTAGTAATTGATCCATTTTGATAATGGCCTACCTCTGTTTTTAATAATTTCAATTTCTGGGATAAGGTTCATAATGAAAATTACTGTCTCTTTTTATATCTAGCTGTAAATTCACTATCAGAATAAAATTTGATGCATCAAGTCTTATTTTATAGTTTCTTACAGGCAAATTATGAATTAATTCAATCAACTCATCATCTGAACTGCTGTTGTAATTAATTACTTTAATATTCATTTTATTAATCACAATACTACAATACGTACTACAATCACGTTAATCAAACATAACGTGACTAGCTGACCCGGCAATGCTTCGCTATTGCATAATTTTGGTGAAATAAATGCGACAAATGATGGTAATTTTATGTGTCATAAGGATATGAATCGTAAGTTTTAAACCATGTCATTTGTTGTCAGAATGGAAATAACTTAAAATTAGTTTTTTATGGTTGTATACACCACTAATTTTATATATTCCAATTCTTTTTTTATATGTTTTGTTTGTCTGTTAGTTTACCATTTTCTGTGTGGAAATAAAAATGGCTATCCAGTCTCGCCACGGGAGGCCAGCAAACTTAGAGACCATATATTTACAATTATTTTACAATATTTACAATGTTTAAGTACGAATATAAGCTAAAACAATACATTGTGATGTAAGTTAGGCAATTAAAATCAAATTCGTTACTGTAGTACTTCTCTGTACACAACGTTTGCAGTTTTTCCTTCTGGCTGCAATATGTACAGGTTTTTAGAGGAGCTAACTCTGGAGCAGGCAACGTAGAGTTGACCGTGGGAGAAACAATCTTGCCGCAAATCCACACCAGCTACTTTTAACGTTTGACCTTGAGCTTTGTTTATGGTCATGGCAAAACATACTTTAACTGGAAACTGTAGACGTTTAAAAGTGAAGTGGTAATCTGATGGAATTAATGGGATTCGCAGAATAAAAACTGTTTCTCCCTCGCCTGCGCCTGTGATGATGGTAGCTTTAATCACATGTTTAGATAACGTCTTCACCTGAAGTCTGGTACCATTGCACATTTTTGGAGGATTGATGTTTCGGAGCAGCATGATTGGTGCTCCCACCTTAAAACGGAGGCTATGAGGTGGGATCCCTGGTGGGTTAAGTGTATGGAGGAACTCCACTGGGTAGTGAACTGCGTCCTCCAGTTCCACCACACAATCTACTGACTCGTACTTTATCTCCTCTCCAGGCAGCCGACCCAACAGGATGTTGTTAATGTTGGTCGCATACTCGTTTGTTGGAGTGAGGATAGCTCTTTCTCTTAGCCAAGACGGATCGATGGCAGGGACTCCCTTTAAATTTGGGTATATGTACTCAGTGAAATCTTTCATTGTGTTGACAACAGTACACAGGGTATCTGGAATACATATTTTACCGTTATCCTCTTGTACTTGACCATTCCCGATTTGTAAAAGCAGGTTAGAAAACTCTTCAATTTCTGACTCGCCCATCATTTGTACTCTCATATTAACTTTTAATGTAAGAGTTTTCACCAAAGGCCATAAGTACGAAGACTTTAGACATGCCTTCACTTCATCAGCTCGAGTTCCTCTAGGAACTATAGGTAAGGTTTGTCTAAAGTCTCCAGCTAGAAGTATGGTTACTCCGCCCATCAAGCTCCTATTATTCTTTAGATCCTTTAGTGTCCTGTCAAGTGCCTCTATGCCTCCTTTATGTGCCATTGTAATCTCGTCCCACAAAATAATTTTGCAAGTCCTCAAAACATGAGCCATATCACTCTGCTTTGAAATGTTGCAAATTGGGGTTTCATGGCGGTTGAGGTCTAGAGGCAACTTCAAAGCCGAATGTGCTGTTTTCCCCCCAGTAAGTAAGGTAGCTGCAATTCCAGACGAAGCCACAGCTATAGCAATGTGTTTCTCTTTTCTGATCTTAGCCAACAGTAAGTTAATGAGAAAGGTTTTTCCAGTACCTCCTGGAGCATCAAGAAAGAAAAGATGTCCATGGTCAGAATTTGTGCTGGCTATTAAGGTGCCATACACATGCCTTTGATCATCATTTAGAGTTGACTCGTTTTTTCTGACTAACTCAGACATCTCTGGAACGTCATAAGAAACCTCTCTCATTAACTTACGATTCGCAAAATAAACTCTTTGAACAGAAGAAGTGGGTAGACTGTATTGCTGTATATGATGGCCAGACATAGCAAAGATCAAGTCTTCCAACAACATCAAGGTCTTGTTGTACACAACAGCCACGTCGGCCTGCACTCCTACTGGACATTGCTGCTGAAGTCTTATTTTGACATCGTCTGACATTGCTTCCTTGTATTTGTCCCAGAGTTTAAGGGCATCATCAACTTGACAGAACACCAACGTTACTGCAAACAACACACGTATTTTGTGAGGAGATCTTGATAGTGCAGCTTTCTCGAGAGTCTTACACCAGTGACTATCATCCTCCAGTAACCCCAGTGCTCGAGGTTACCTATGTTGGGCCATAGGTGCTCACTAAGAAAGGGTATGAAAAATTTTGAAATTTTAGGAGGGGTTTGGGGGATCAAAGTTACTAAAATCATAATTTCACATCTGGGTCATTCCATGAGAATGGGGACAAAAACAATATTTAAAATTTTTTTTTAATAAAGAGGTAATTTTAATGTTTTCAGGTTGCCAAAGTGTTAGAGAACATTGCTTTGCTAGGCACATTATTTTTGTTTATTTCAGCTGGTTTAACAATTAGTCAGCTGTTTGTTTACTAACCTTGTTGAAGAGGTTAGGGATCAAGAAATAACAAGATTTTGAAGCTAAGTTTAATCAGTTAGTTTTAAGTTTTACTGAAACTAACCTGCACAATATTGAAAACAGCTCTCAAGGTAAGAGAAAACATATATTGTACCTATTTAAATTAATTTTTGAATTAAGTGCATTGATAATCAATTCAAGGGATCGTTGGTAACATTAGTTACCACATATTTTATATGTTTGGTTTTTAAAACTTCTAAAAATTGTATTTGCATTATTATTGACCTCACATAATGTATTACTATGAACTGAATAAAGTTACATATAAAAAATGTACATTTCTAAGATCTTTAAGTTTTTGGAAATATTTAAATTGGTGTAACGTTAGTTACCAATTTCTTAGGTAATAGAATATGAGAGATACTTGAATAAATAAGGATAATGTTACTTTTTTTTACTCATAGACTAATTAGTTTGCTTCCAAATTAATTCCTAATATTTTAATTTTTTTAACAACTCATCCAATAAATATTAAAATAAGGATTTATTAAATTTTTATCTCCAGCTATTTCATAAAAAATTATTTATTGTACATGTAATAGTGGCTTAATATCTGCTGAAAATAGGATTATAAGTTACTTCCAAGTCTGTGAAACTTGTAAAATAAGTAGTAGGCCTAGTTATTTTAAAAGAACGTTTTTATGCATTGCCTCTAAAGGCCTATGCAAGCAGCTAGGATGTCTTGCCTAGTTAGTAGGCCTAACGTTTGCTTGTGATGGCTAGTGATGTTTAATAAGCCTAAATCTTAGCCTTGAACTTATTTTTGTTTAATTCATTGAATGTTATTTTAAGTAGGTTGTGGTGTTACAATAGATATATAAATATATTTTGTACAATTTAGATTTATATCCATGGCATTTACACAAATCATCCATTTATGTCCTCAACACAACATGTACAAGATTCTGGTAGGCAACTTGTTTCGGTAAGTTTTTACTAGGTGAAAACAATAAAATTGTGTACTGTTTTCAGATGCCTTTGACTGCTGCGGAAAAAATGAAAAGGAGGCGTCTTAAGTTAAAAGAAGAAGGAAAGTATGAAGAGTATAACAGACAAATAAAAGAAAAAATGAGAAATGTGCGGGAGAGAAAAAAGCAAGAACTCCAAAAGTTAGGTAAAAAAAGAAGAGCAAAACTATTAATTGAAGAAAGAAAAAAGGTAAGAGAAAGAGTCTCCAAATGTAGACGCCTGAAAAAAGAAAAAAAAAGCTGCGGGTTCTCCAGTGGGCTATAAAAATAGTAGTTCCTTAGGTAAAGCTGTTGCCAGAGTGCGGAAAGCTTTACCAAAATCACCAAGAAAAAGGAAAAGTGTTGTCAAAAACTTGTTTTCTGCAGTTGTCGGTAGTCCCACAACATCAAACCAGAGTGGCCATGATAAATCTGCCAATCCAGATGACAATCAACATAAAAGCAACTCCTTAGCTCTTAGTAATGAAATAATAGAATCAGTAAAAGCATTTTATGTAAGGGAAGATATTAGTAGGCAGACTCCGGGAATCAAGGATGTAATATCTTTAAGAAACAGTGAAGGAAAAAAAGAAAAAGTACAGATTCAATATCTATGCTACTCCATACTCGAAGCTCATGCTTTATTCAAAACAGAAACTGGCTTTGAAATTGGTAAAAGTAAATTTGCAGAATTACGGCCAAAACATGTCAAACTGAGCAACAAATTGCCACACAATGTTTGTCTCTGTGTCTACCATGAGAACTTTATGATGGCAGTGGCTGCTTTGCACAAGGTTGTTCCTACGTTCCCAAAATATTCTTTCAAATTTTGTGAAATGTTCATGTGCATTCCAGCAGTACAGAAGTGTTGGCTAGGGGAGTGTGAGAAATGTAAGAGTCTTTTTCTTACAAAGATGCAGGAGGAAGTTGATGGAAAAGACTGTTATGAAAACGAGACATCTTGGATGATGTGGAAAGAGGTGAATGGATCTCTAACAAAGGTTGTACATGAATGTAGTGTGGCAAAACTAATCACATTCTTGGATGAAATTTCACGGAAGTTTTTTGTACATGTTTGTGCCAAACGGGAGCAGGCGGCAAGCTACAATAAGCAAAGGGAAGAAGCTGCGCAAACAAATTTTGACCCCACTGTAGCTTTGATCCAATTTGATTTTTCAGAAAACTATACATGCATAGCACAAGACGAAATCCAAAGCTACCATTGGGGGCAACCCCAGGTTAGCCTATTTACCTGCAGTATCTGGTTTGGAGGAAAACAACATCCTTATGTTGTTGTTTCAGACAACATAACACAATCAAAAGATACAGTTCTTGCGTATGTAAACAGAATTTTAGATGAACTACCTAAAGACATAATTGAGGTGAGTATATGGAGTGATGGTCCTAGCAGTCAATTTAAAAACAGATTTATTGCTGCAGCCCTTAAAACCCTCCAGAAGAACAAAGGCAAGAAAATTGTATGGAATTACTTTGCCACTTCGCATGGCAAAGGACCTGTTGATGGCATCGGTAAGTGCAATTAAACGGGCACAGTGTGCCAACAAGTACTGACAAACAAATGTCTTGTGTTTAATGCTCAACAGTTCTGTGATGCTGCTTGTGTAGCAAGTGAAGTTAAAGTAATTTTGATGAATGATCAAGAAATTCTAGAAATCAACAAAAACCTGAACCTTGAATCAGTTTTCAAAACTGCACCCAATGTAAAGGGTATCTCTAAAATCCATGGAGTTGACGGCAAAAAATGAACTTAAAACTTACTTCCTTACCAAAGAGATGCTAAATTCAAGAGAACTAGAGCTCTGCAGAAAAGAAAATCTCAATCAAACACAAGGTCGATTTATTCATTAGTGTACAGTTCGGATTCTGATAATGAAGACATAGTCATTCAACAGCAAGAGGGAAGTGAAGTCAAAAAGGATGATATTAAACATGGAACTTTTGTAAAAGTTACGTTTGACCATGAAAACTGCAGCAAGTCGTATACTTATGTTGCAATTTTCCAAACATCAGTGGACTGTGAATTGGATGTCCGCATTCTCTGTCTAAACAAAGTTGCTAACAGTTACAGTAGGTTATTCAGGGTAAATACCGAGGAAGCAGAACCATACATCAAGCTCCATCAGATCTTAGAAATTTTACCAACACCAGGAATTGAGTTTCATGGGGAAAGGATGTATTTTAGTTTTGAAAAAGAGATAGAAGTGGATGAAAAGTAGGCTTTTATAAAGCTGATTGTAGAATTGGCCTATATTACACGAGTTAGATTTTTCTTATACATTTTATTTGTGAAACATAATGAACATTTAACTATTTATGGTGTTAAAAACTATTCATTTCATTAGTTATCATGGCACATTTTGTTCTGAATAGTAATGGAGATAGATATAAACTTTTTAAAGACAGGTCCATTTACACCCCTTGTTTGAGGCCAGTTTCCGTTTTTTTCTAGTGATTATAACATTAAAAGTAAGGGCTTTACACTTTTTCATATTAAAATAAAGTTCTTTTTAGTGCCTAATATGTCTTATTTCACACCTTTGTTGGAAAATCAAAGTTTAGTTTTCATTGATAAGAGTACTTTTAGATGTAACTACATTACCTGGTCTGCAGTTACAAAAAGTGTGTTAGCAACCTAAAATAGATTTTTTAACACTTTAGTATTTTTGAATAGTGAAGTAATTTATTCAAACAATATCATTATATAATGTTTATCCCAATTAACACCTTAAATTCTCGTTTTTATTGTTAAGGACAAATGTAACGTTAGTTACCGTAACATTATTTACCGCCAAGTTTTGACCAATTATACTAAAATAAGATTTAAAAAAAATATATGTATCTGAAGATTTTATAGTATTTGTACCAAAATAAATTTTAATCACTAAATATATATTTTTTTAAAACCACATTTATATAAGGAAAAAATTTATTCTGAAATTACAGTAAGCTTCCAGATATCCTTTTTATAGTAACGTTAGTTACCCTACTTTAGCCTTCATAACTAAGATGAATTTTGTCCTATAAAATATTAAAAAATATCATTGGAAGGGTAATTCTCCAAGAAAATACCTGAGATAAAAATATAAATTTTATGATATTTATTTTTAATTTAAACAAGTTAAAACAGTCTGAGACAGTAACGTTAGTTACCATGGAATGACCCATCTTTTATTATTATGACAATAGTGCTTTTATCATTTAAGATCTATATATATAAAAGCCAAATACCACTCACTGAATGAACACTTAAAAAGAATACAATTACGTTAGAAAGACTGAAAATACTAACTACCACGGGCAATGCCGTACGGGTCAGCTATTTAGTTTATAGTTGAAAACAGTACTAATTTAAGAGTTGCCATTCCTAAAAATGGTTTTGTATTGGGTTCTATATATAAAAGGCATTATAAATAAAACATAACATATGCTTTTAGAAAGTTCCATCGGGGGTTGGCATGCGAAGCACGCAGGGGTCTCCCCTAGTTTAGTTATAAAATCGTCTAGTTTGTTTTGTGAATAATTATAAATTATACCTAGTTATCTGTTCCTGAGAAACTCAAATGTAAAAGACTGACTTAGGGATCTTATAAGGGTTGAGATTATGTCTTTTAAGATACGTAGTCTTAACAATATTAGAGTTTAAATACCAAGCAGTTCCTAAATTGTACAGTAAGGAAATGATTTACTCACCCTTCGTTATGTAAAGATAAAAGAAATCACAATACAACACTGTCTGAACGATACCAGCGACAATGGCTATCAAGTCATAATGGTCTTCAGCGTAATAACGGTAGATCCAGTTGAACAGATACAATCCTCGGTAAGCGCCCAAAGCAAACAGGTAATGGGATGTAATACTCTCAGCTTCCCCTGTCTTGGAAACCAGAAGCAGGCAAGATGAGGCAAGATGGCCACCGATTCCAAGTAGATACTGAAGGTCCACAGAATCTGAAACAAATTAAATGTTGTGGGTCAGTCGTGTATACCGTAAGCGCTTGGACGAGATGCAACAAGTTGCCGTTTTTAGAACGAAGAAACATGTGAATAAACTTTAATTAAAGATGTTATGCAATAAAATTTATATACTGACCACTTGTACGTGGTAGAAGTTTATTCTAAGAAATAATAAAATACAATATTTAATTGAGCCTGGCCGACCATGGTTTCACAGGTAACGGCATTTACAAGCTTAACACAGTTGGTCAGCAAGGCTTAAACAAAATTTGTACAACATTCTCAATATTGAGTGTAGTTTTTTCATGTTATACAATATTGGCAACAACATTTTGCAGTCGGTATACATATCTCATAATAGTCATATCTCGATTTAACCAATAGCGATTTAACAAACCGAAGTCCAGGCCCCAAGGATTTTGCTGCAGTATAGTGAATTTTGGATTTACGTATTTAACGAACTATTTTTCAAGAAGCTCGAACACAAATTACCCCTTCAACACGGGACTTTTTATATCATGACCGATCCCTTGTGCAGTACTTTTTTTTGCAAGTCAGGCCCTAATTTTGCAATACTTTGCTAAAAATTTCATTACTCTGGTTCTATACATCCTAGCAACATTATTTTTTTACTAAATTGTTAAGAAATAAATAAATTACAATAAACACACAAAACAAAATTTTTCCAATAATACATATTTTTAGTTTAATACCTGTCAAAATTTGAGTTTATTTATGGTACTTCAAAGGCTACCAAACAAAACTGAAGTTCTAACAAGTACTACGAAAAAAAATTGGGTCTGCGTCGGACCAGACGGTGGAAGTTTTTGGCCATTCGTATACTGTCCTATAATTTTTGAAAAAAAAAATTCCCAGCCGGGGATCGAACCAGGGATTCTAGCGTGGAAGTCGAGTGCGTTAACCACTCACCCACCGAGACTCTTGAAGAATCTCTTGTAGAGAAAAGGTACTTTCCGGATTTTACTCCTAACGCGTGACGCAGTTTCTCGACCGACACCCCATCCCGATTACAACGTGCGCAAAGAAATATAACTTCAAAAATATTGGGGTATACATTAGTATGTGTTTATTGTAGTGTACTT
>JAGFPH010006730.1:56818-74817 GCA_018207615.1 Philaenus spumarius
CATACTTTTGGCTTATAGGCCCTTATTCCAGCTACCGCCTCAATTACAAACTAATAAAGCTATTTCAAAAAAGTTGCACTATTATTTTCTTTGTTCAATTCTACGTTAACAAAAACCGTTTTGAAGTTCAATTACATTATTTACGCGGTTTATTTCAATAAAAGTCAAGGTTTTGTATTATTTTCAAGGAACCAAATTTTCAATAATTTGTAGCTAGACTATCTGAAAAGCATTTGACTTGTTATAATAAAATTTTTTTAATTAAATTAAATTCTCAAGTTTTAGACAGTTTCGTTTTGAAAAATTAAAATTTTTCTGAGAAAATATTTTTGCAGAACAGGATCAAAGTACAGTCTAACTAATATTACAATCACAGCTACATATATTAAAACTAAACCAATTAATTTTCTTGCATAAATATTCATCGACTTACTAGTTACTACTAAATACAGAGCAAGTAGACATTTTTTTTAGGAATTTATTTTTAAACGAAAAGTGAGATACCTTTTCGTAATAATAAAGTCAATGTCTCTAACAACAATTTAATATCGAAATGACAATTCTTTGATTTTGAGGTTAGGCAATTCAAGATTTTCAAGTTTAAGTTATTCAAGGCCGAAGAACAGGTTTCATTACTAATTTTCCTAATTATTTCAGTTAGGCCTACTTATTAATGTGGATTGTACCTTCACCAAGACTAAATGAAAGAAAAAATAACGATGACAATTTAATTTGAAAACTATGAACAAACCAGGGCTCTATAACAAGGGCTAAACCGAGTGACGATGGTCATGGTTGTTAAGGCATCAATGCTTTATCAATCGCCCAGGGGCATCATTTGGGGGGAGGAGGGGGGCCGGCGCCCCCCAAGATTTGAAAAGTATTAAAATTACAATTTGAAAGTTTAAAATAATAGGCGTGTAATGATGATGCCCAACAACAGAAAAGACCAACCTTTAGAGTTGCAATATTTTCGAACATATCATTAATTTAAATTATTTTAAACAATAAGGGGTTCAACTATAAGTATCTATACAGCTTTAATATTAAGACTGTATGATTCAGTTCAATGAAAGGTGACTGTGTTGTTACACACATTTGGGAATTTCGTATTCCAGCCACTGACACATTTGTGTCTGACAACCAGCTTTCTTTCAAAGTATCACAAGCCCCGCCTACCCCACACTCCAGTTTATTGTCTTGTCTCGTTGCTATTTTTAGACATGGACAGGACATGAGTCATTCGCCCTGTGCCTTTTCCTGTTTCCTCCCTCAGTCTCTAGTATGACGTGAAGGTCGTGACGCGCTGTACTCCCGCTGCTACTGTTTTGTTTTAAAAGTGTATTGAATTAGTGTCTCTTGGATTTACTAATCAAAATATTTTATAGTCTTGTTTGTTTCGTGTAGAGTGAAGGGGAGAAGGGTACATAAATATTTAATAGGCAGGCCTGAGTTTTTTTACTTTGAGACTTTGCGTAAATATGTGCAATTAGTTGTTAGTTCTCATATCAGATCAGGCAGTTATTTATTATTGCACGTTCTGAGTAGGTACATTGAATTAAAATGAAAAAGAATAAACCAGATATTCGATCTTTTTTTGGAAAGAAAAAAGTAGATACTAGTGGTGATGAAAGTGTCAAAGGCAAAGACCATGAAGGTATAGCGACGGATCTAAATCTTCCATCTACCTCATCAGAGTCATTGGGTCAGCGTTCTAAGATTCCTTCAACTGCATTAAGCCACACCCCTCAAGACCATCCAGTCCAACCAGTCATGGATTTCCCTGCAAATAGTCAAGGTAGGAGGTTCGCCGCCCGGTACTATAATATATACCAGTGGCTTGATAATTCTGCTGTTGAAGATGCATGCTACTGTTTTACTTGTCGGCACTTTGTTCATCCGACTTCAGTTCGTCAAGGTGAAACAGTTGGTAATCGAACATTCATTGACAGAGGATTTCATAAGCGGAAAGATGCGTCAGCACTATTTCAACAACACGAACAGGGAGATAGACATAAAAGCTCAATGGTAGCTTGGGGAGAGTTAAAAAATCGCAGTGTTCTTAAAATGTAAGCTGCATCTTTGCTTGATATCCAGCGTTCTGGAGATATCGAAGAGAATAGGAGACATGTAAAAGTTCTGTTGAAAGTCACTCGTTTCTTAGGAATGCAAGGTTTGACTTTCCGCGGGCATGTTGAATCTGAAAAGTCTTCAAACAAAGGGAACTTTAAAGAATTGTTGGATTTAATAACAGAAGATGATTCACACCTTAAGGAAAGAGTTAGTCGGCGATATGGCCACTACTCTTCACCCGAGTATCAAAATGATTTAATTGCAGTTTTTCCTTCAAGAATCATAAAAAATATATTATCGAAAGTGAAAGAAGCAAAGTTTTTTTCAATCATGGCCGATGAAACCAAGGATGTCTCCAAGTCTGAGCAACTCGCAATTTTAATTAGATTTGTTGATGCTGAGAGTAAAGTCAACGAGAGAGCAGTTGTCCTACGTCATTTGAAAGATTGTAGTGCAGAAACCATATCAAAAACAATTGAAAATGTGTTAACAAATGAAGGTCTGAATTTAAACTTCTGCGTAGGGCAGTGCTACGATAGTGCGAGTGTGATGAGTGGCTCAACTGGTGGGGTGCAGGCAAAGCTGAGAGAGTCTGAACCCAATGCTACGTATGTGCACTGTCATGCACATCGACTGAATTTAGTTTTGGTCCATGCGTTATGTGGAAATTGCGAAGTTCAAGATTGTTTCTGCACACTTCAAAATGTCTACAATTTTATTTCCAACAGTTCAACACGTCATGAACTCTTTGTTGAAGCTCAGCAGAGACTTCATCTACAAGTCCTCACTCTAGAACGAACAGTTCCTACACGTTGGTTTTATTGGTATAGCGCTGTAAAAAAAGTAAGATCAACTTACTCGGCAATTTTAATTGTATTGGATGAAGGGAAGAAGGAAAGGGCTGAAACATAGGATTGAAGGCTCAGGTTCAGCAGAAAACTTTTATATTTCTCCTGCATACAATGGAAACCCTTTTAGGGCAAACTTAAAATTTGTCAGAACAAGTTTAAGGCAGCGCCCTGGATCTGTCATCTGCTGTTCATCTGATCCAGGGAACTCGACAACAACTCTTTAGTATCAGAACGGACCACGACTTCAACAAAATTGTTAATAAGGTCAAAACCTTCAGTGAACGATATGACATTGAAATGAACACAGAACAAAAAAAAAAACCAAAAACAGCCATTCCTTCGAAATTTCAATCAGATGTCGTTTATTCTAGCGTGGGACACAATCAAAGGGACCAATGTGAGACAAGTGAAGGTGACACCAACCTGAAAAGAATATTTTTTGATGTCCTGGACAAAATCGTGTCAGAATTTGACAGAAGAAGGTTTACAGCTAATGAGTTTTTGTACTCAGTGGCAAGTTGTTTCAAAATGAGCAGTGACACCTTCTTACATACTGGTCATCTCAAACCGTTCATCGGTTACTATAGAGGACTTTTTGATGAAGACGCTCTAAATAGACACTGCAGTTGCCTCTAGCAAAGCACCACATTAGAAGTGTTTGTACTGAGGACAGTGTTCTGGCTTTTATAAATATTCTGCGTAGTCTACCAATTGCCTACTCTGAAGTTATAAAAGTACTACAGATATTTGCAACACTACCAATTGCAACGGCAGGTTCTTCTCTGTCTTAAAGCGAGTGAAAAGTTACTTAAGATCAACTACTGGTGACGAGAGACTTTGCTCCTTAATGTTGATGGCTGTGGAACGAGAAGAGACAAGACAACTGGACCTTGATGAGCTGGTCAACGACTTTGCATCCTTGAAGACCCGGCGCTACGCTCTTTTACATTGAAGGTTGGCTATGGCTATATTAATGCTAAAGTAAGATAAAGACTTTTTAAATGATTTTATAAGTTAGTTTTTTAATTATTAACTTAAAATTTTATATTTATCTCCGAATTAAATTTTTTTTACGTAGATCACTTTTAGAATGTGACACGTTTTATAATTTATTCTAAATAATCTGTAAGCTAATCATGTCACAAATTTTTCTGTAAATGTCATAGTATTTTAATTAAATTGTTTATATAAAAGTAAATAATCATTGGCATAGTTCATGTTCCATACCATTAACCCTATTACTGTATTATTCTGGCCAATATATTAATTCAAGTTTAATTGCTTTATGCCTATTCAGTCTATATTGACTTTTACATTCATCGTACGATACTGTTATACATAATTAAATTTAAGGACTTAAGGTGTATACAATATTTCATTCTAAATATTTGTAATGTGCAACGAATTTAGCTGTCTCCAATTTCTTTATACTTTATAACTATATTTATACTTATAAGATTAAATTAATTTTATTAAAGAAACTATTTTGTTTGTTTATGCCAATTTTCCCTCTATTATTTTCATTATGAAACAACTGCCCCATTTGAATTTGCAGCTCTCTAGCTGTCCTGGAAGTACCCAAAAATTTACTCAGTCACCACGTGTAGCTATATTATATTAGATACCAATAACTGCAATCATTTCAAGATAAAGTTTGCCCCTAAAGGATGTCTCAATATAGCGTGAAATAGCTTAAAATGACATGTTTTATATTGTGAACATTTTTATTTTTTGGGGGGACCCAACGGACCCTCTCCCGTACCGGGGTCGGGGGGGCGTCGCCCCCCAACGTTTTGGTGAAATGACGCCACTGCAATCGTCATGGCAACCATCAATGGAAAAGTTCCGGGTTCAATTCCCATTGACCCCGAATAATTTTCTAAATGGTTTCTTAACAGACATCGTTGGCTGTGGTTCGGATTCCACGTAAAATTGTAGGTCCCGTCTTCATTAGCCTTAAGTGCAAAACAGCAGGACGTTAAACCAAAAAAAATCTCGGCACTGTGCCGCCAGTTTCACTCTGACGTCACTGCGCTGAAAACTGCGAAGACTAGAGCAGCGGACTCCTGTGTGCACGCTGTCGTTTACTCGCTGTTGTAACTCGACGGAAAAGCTTCTGTAAAATAAAATTTACATATTCTTAATCTACATAAAGTACGGATTCTAACAGTATAAAAAACTTTTATTTTAACAGGTATTTCGAATTTTAATAATTGAAAACATTTTAGAATTATCACAGATTGCCATGGAAAAGTTACTAAGCGAGGAAATGTTTTATTTTTGGGTTACATACAAACTTCCAGCGGGAAAGTTGTAGCCAATGAGTTGACCTAAACTTTTCAATTCACCGATTTGTGATAAAATGATTACATCATTATGAAATCGTTTATAAATGAGTGCGAGGCGGTGTACTGTTGTTTGATACTGGAATATATACATCCTTATCCATTACGTTTATGTACATATTGTTATTTTAAAGTAATATAGTAAATCATTTGTCCCCAGGTGTAAGTCTTCTAAACTATATAGAAGACTAGCTGAAAACCCGTGCTTCGCTACAGGGAATTTGTTTTTTGCTACGTCATTATTACTATGATTCATAATTAATTTTAATACTTTTCTCTCACTTTCTTTCATCTATTATTTCACGAAAATGAATTATAACATGTATTTTCAATTAGTTTGGAACTTATTGTTCACTGGTTGCCCGTAAATCGTCATTGTATGTGTGTTGAATAAATTAAATCAATAAAAAAATTAAAAATTCAGAGTAAAAAGTGTCTTCTTTTTCAACCACTAAATCTACAGACTGGTAAATCACAGTCTTAGCTGGATGTTTGCTGATCACCCAGATACGTCTTTAATATGCAAATGCATAGATCGGGTTGTTTTGATCTGCTTACGTTCAAAATATTTTTATAAAATTATAAGTGCCAATATTCAGCTCTCTAGCTTTAAGGAAATAATATCAATTAATATTTATTTATTGTTTTTAGGGGTTGTTATTACTTTTTCAATCCTTAGCGGCACGTAACAAAATGTAAAACTGGTTTATTTTTTATATGTATCTTGTAAGAAATAAATGTACAAAATTTCAGCTCTCTAGCTTCAAGGAAAGTATAAAAATAAAATAAATATTTATTGTTTTTAGGGGTTGATATCACATTTTCACCTCTAGCAGTACGTAACAAAATGTAAAACTCATTTACTTTATATATGTGTTTTGTAAGAAATAAATGTGCAAAATTTCAGCTTTAAGGAAAGTAAAAAATCAACATTTATTGTTTTAGGGGATGTTTCAACCCTTAAAGGCTAAATATTTTAAAATCCTATCTTAGTGCGCCTCTAGCGCCTATGAGCAATATGTGTACCAAAATTCATGTTCCTTGACGGTATTAAATTAATATTTACAGTTATAGGAGTTGTTACTAAATGTTCACCACTTAGCAGAACGTGATTAAATGTAAAACTGCTTTATTTTTTTATATGTATCTTGTAAGAAATAAATGTACAAAATTTCAGCTTTCTAGCTTTAAGCAAAGTATAAAAATAAATATTTATTGTTTAAGGGGTTGTTACTACAATTCCACCCCCTAACAGAACTTAATAAAATTTGAAACTGGTTTATTTATCTGTGTGTTGTGTATATTGTAACAAATATTTACAAAATTTCAGCTCTCTAGCTTTAAAGAAAGTTTAAAAATTTATATTTATTGTTTTTAGGGGTTGTATCACATTTTCACCCCTAGTAGCACGTAGCACGTAACGAAATGTAAAACTGGTTTACTTTTTATATGTATCGTGTAAGAAATAAATGTACAAAATTTCAGCTTTATAGCTTTAAGGAAAGTATAACAAACACTATTTATTGTTTAGGGGTTGTTTCAACCGTTAAATAGAAAATATTTTAAAATCCTTTTTTTGCGCACCTCTAACGCCTATAAGCAACATGTGTACCAAATTTCACGTTCCTAGGCGGTATGGTGTTTGACATATGTAACAAACAATATTTATTGTTTTAGGGGTTGTTTAAACCCTTAAAAGATAAATATTTTAAAATCCCTTCTTAGTGCACCTTTAGCACCTAATATACACTGAGTAATATGTGTATAAATTTCACGTTCCTAGGCGGTATTTAAATAATATTTATAATTTTAGGAGTTGTTACTACATTTTCACTTGGCAGAACGTGACAAAATGTAAAACTGGTTTATTTTTTTATATGTATCTTGTAAGAAATAAATGTAAAAAATTTCAGCCTTCTAGCTTTAAGGAAAGTATAACAAACAATATTTTTTATTGTTTTAGGGGTTGTTTCAACCCTTAAAGGAAAAGTATTTTAAAATTCTTTCTTAGTTCGCCTCTATCTCATGTGAGCAATATGCGTACCAAATTTCACGTTCCTAGGAGGTAGGACTTTTGAGATATATAATAAAAAATGTTTATTGTTTTAGGGGTTGTTTCAACCCTTACATTCCAATTATTTAAAAATTCTGTCTTAGTTCGCCTCTTGCTCCTGTGGCAAATACATGTACCAAATTTCACATTCCTAGCAGGTAAGGATTTTGAGATATATAACAAACAATATTTATTGTTTTAAGGGTTGTTTCAACCCTTACAGGCCAAATATTTTAAAATCCGTTCTTAGTGTGCCTCTAGTACCTATGAACAATATGTGTACCAAATTTCATATTCCTAAGAGGTAGGACTTTTGAGATATATAACAAACAATATTTATTGTTTTAGGGGTTTTTTCAACCCTTACAGGCCAAATATTTTGAAATCCGTTCTTATTGTGCCTCTAGTGCCTATGAGCAATATGTATACCAAATTTCACGTTCCTAGGAGGTAAGGTTTTTTAGATATATAGCAAACAATATTTATTGATTTAGGGGTTGTTACAACCCTTACAGGCCAAATATTTTTAAATCCGTTATTCGTGTTCCTCTAGTGCCTACGAGCAATATTTGTGCCAAATTTATAGGGCCTAGGTGATATGGTTTTTGAGAAACTGTGATCAGTAAAAACTACACCTAAACCCACAAAATTACCCCTAAAAATTTTAATATCAAAATGAAATTTCTTTAGTTTTCCTATTTACATCACAAAGTATACACATGCCAAATTTCATCTCTCTAGTTTCATGGGAAGTGGGAGAATTAGTGATGATGAGTGAGTGAGGGCTTTGCCTTTTATATGTATAGATTATGACTTACAATAATATTTAGTATTATTAAATAAGTAATATTTAATTAAACTCTGAGTTATTCTTAACGAAAATGATTGATTAGATACTGTAGTAATCACTTACAGTATCGATACTTGCAATCCGATATTCTAGTGGTATTGCAAGACCATCTACAATTACATTAAATGTAAATGTGTTGTAGATGGTCTTGGGTATTGATACCACAGTTTTGATACGGTATCGATACCGAATATCAGATAATTGGTGGTATCGCAACTTAATAATGTATATTATGGTTAATGTATTAACCTACAAGCCCATATACCTTTGGGCAGCACATTATAAGATTTTAAATGATGAAGTACGACTACTTTCACCCAGAATGTGCTGGCATAGCCTCTTACCATATAGCCCATAAAGTGAAATATCTGTCTGTTGTAAGCAATACAACACCCTTCTGTTTTCGTCGGGGTTGGTTCTTCCCAAGGTCTATTGACCTTGGGTTCTTCCTTATTATACAGTATCTGGGTTCTTCCACCTCCAGAGGTAAAAGTTGGTAACACCGGAAGACCGGAAGTAAAAAATGTAAATTTGCAGCTGAACGACCGAAACTACAGTGACTAGATAGAGACAGTGTGGCCAAGTGAGGTCTTGTTTCCTATTGGTCGAGATGTCGGCAGCCATGTTTTTCCTAAATTCGTATCTGTTTACATTACATTCATTCACGTTCACTTAGTTTAAAAGCTACGTTACCGATTTTTTAACAGATATTTGTTAGTTTTTACTTTTACATAAACGTAATAGGTATTTTAAAGCGATTTGTGTTGAAGTATGTGATATAGGACCATATTAATAAGGAAATGACAGCAGAATAGGCTACTCCCGCCACCCTCTACTGAATCGTTACAGCTCGCATATTTCAGAAGTACATGCCAAAAGTCTTTTATTTACAACATTTTTTTTTAAAGTACATAACCTAGGCTAATCCTTTTATAAATAGAAAGATAAACGCTATAAATATTAGTAGACTATTACGCAATTTTAAGAACTGTTTTTGGCCCAAACCTATAATTTCGTCCGTGTTATTTCATACTTAGTTTCAACGTTTTTCATAGTTTTCAAATTAAATTGGCATCGTTATTTTTTCTTCTTCTTTTAGTCTTGGTGTAGGTACAATCTAAGACGAGAATCACATTAATAAGTAGGCCTATGTGAAATAATGGGGGAAATTAATAATGAAACCTGTTTTTTGGCCTTGAATAACTTAAACTTAAAAATCTTGAATTGCCTAACCTCAAAATTAAAGAATTGTAATTTCGTTATTAAATTGTTATTAGAGACATACATTTTATTATTAGCTTTCAATTGAAATATAAACAAATTAGTTAATTAGGAAAGTTTTAATTGCTCCGCTTATTTTCAAAAAAATCTGATGGAAATAAATGCATTGTAAAAATAAAAAAAGTGTTACTTTGAAAATATTTCATATTTGTAAAATTTATCCATTGATAAAAAAGCTAATTAACGACAGGATAATAATTTAGCATTTTGATTTAGGCCTATTCCTTGTTTTATTTTACTTTTAATTTTTGGTATTTTAATTCATTCAGGAAGTTAGGAAAAATTTCAACTTTACCTATAAGAAAATCATTTTCAAGATTTTGCTTTTCAAACAGAATTGAAACCTAAAATCAGTAAATAAAAATTTCGTAATTAACTTGCCACAAAACTTTAACTCTGGGGAATTTTAAGCAACAAAACTATTGTTTAAAATTTACTAAAACATTTGTTATGTATATTTATTTTTTATAGAATTTTGCATTTTTTGTGAATATTTATAGGCCTATGTGTTTTCAGCTCAGCGATTTACATAGCACTTTGTTTATACTTAAAATAGCTTTATTAGTTTGTATTTAATTAACGTCTGTACTCAACTATCCACATAGGCTGATAAAAAATGTGATACCTAGGCTAAATCATTATTTGTTTAAAGGTTATTTCATTTTAAACGACTTATCTGCTTTCTAAATACTTTTTAACATTTAAAAAGTTGTTTACAAGGCCTTTACGAAATAAGACAAAAGATTTTATAAGTATTTTGAAAATAAATTACATTATACTTTATGGCAGATAACATTACTTTTAGGAAAAACATGGCGGCCGCTTTCATATGGCCACACTGTCTCTATCTAGGCACTGTAACCGAAACGAGTACGTGTTCCATGTTACAGATGTAATTTCAGTTGTGCATCAGTCCCACCAGAAGCACTACCATCGCACAAATTGCGTATGACGTCATTAAGAATAAATCGTTTTGTTAGTTTTGTTTATTATTTGAGAATTAACGGTTAGCAATGATTTTGTAAGAAATGGGTAGAATTAAATTGTGCTACGTTAAAGGGTGCTTAAATGCTCAAACTAAGCACTTTTTTCAATTTCCTATTGAAAAGTAAAGGAAATCGGTCACTGTAAGTTTGATTTGTATACTAATAAATTAATTTGTATAGTATCAAATTTTATAATGTATAATTTATAATTTAATAATGTATAGAGTATCACTAACTATCAAATTTTGATCAATGCAAACTAAAGGTTTATTTACAACTCAGGAAGGCGACTAAGTTCCTCCTATTTATTCAAAGCCAAATTATCACATCATTCTACTTTTTTATCCTTTTGTTGCTCTTTTAAATTAAGCTTCTAACAACATTTTACATTACGTAATACCTTGTTTGAAAAAAATTATAATTGGCTGGTATGTTTGTCACAGGTCCTCTACCGTCATCGGCTCCTATAAACCTTTCAAGATAATTTTATGTGAATATTATTGATTATATATCTAGGTGATATAATGTTTTAATAAATTTATCTTATCTAAAAAATGTTATTATTTGTTTAATATCCTTCTAGTGCTTTCTTTACTGTCAACAAAAATAATGCATTCTCTTTTATTTTTATAAAGACAAAGTATGATTAAAAATGTCTAAAACCATTATTAATTAGGACCATTGTGCATCCACTTAAATAATTTGAGTGTACATTTTAACAAATAAGATTTCTTTACCTACAAGTGGTCAAATATATTTCAATAATACTTTTACCGAAGCTATTTTCAAATAATAATATGTTAATTTATAAGTGTTATAATTTTAAATAAATATTACATATATTTTCATTTTTACAGCCTAATATTATGTGATTATTTTTGAAATTAAATATTTTTCTTAGATTACTACTGTGTTTTAAATTATAGACAAATGTATTATTAAATGGCACTTTAGTTACTTTATTCTAGTCATTTAATAGACTTTTAAAAAAATAAATAAATTTCACAGTTGGTAGTCAAAGAATAGTGCTTGCAAAAGTAATGATTTAATAGTAGGCCTATAAATTATAATTATATACTACAATACCGGTTAAAATAGATACAACGTACTACGTTTAGTAAAACTTTCTTTGTTAGAGTGCATCAGTCCCTCCAGAAGCGCTGAAGATAGTTTCAACTTATAACATTGAGTTATCTATCTCCTCTTGGTATTATCCTTGATTATACATACAGATATCCCACCTTATAGACTATACGGTGAGAGAATACGCCAGCGCATCCTGTCGTGACACATTTGACACTACTTGAACTTGTGCTTCATAATGTGCTGCCCTCTAGCGTTCTAAATCTAAAGGAGCATTGCTTTTAACGAAAAGAGAGAGAGAGTAAATCGAGATGGAACTGACCTTGGAGCTTGAAGGTAACAACAGGCTACATCTACAGGAAGTAATCTTCCTGTAAGAAGTGGGGGAGTGTGAGGTCAGTTCAGTTTGTTTATTCTTAAAACTGAAAGCATTACATCTCTCCTTCGAAACCCAAACAACATTTTATCATGTCTATTATTCTAAATACTGTATGTATCTGAGGAAAAAATGAATGTAGCATGCATTTATGTATTTTGGTAGAACTAACTTTAACAAAATTCATAATACCTACCTAATTATGTTTTAATGTAACATTTGTAATTTACAAATTCAAAGACAATACAGTTATGAATACCCGTTATGACAATAATATTTCGAACGCATTAAATTTAAAATTAGGTATTAAACATAAGTTCAGTAAGAAAAGTTTTCCTTTCCTATTTAATTTCACAAACATATAAATTAAAATAAATATAATTGATAGTAAAATATTGTTTTGTGATTTAAAGTTGCTAAGACTATCCTTTCCGATTGACCGATAATATCTATCAGATTACCAATATTCGTAATTTACTAGGGGAGACCCCTGCGTGCTCCGCACGCCAACCCCCGTTGGAACCTTCTAAAAACATGTTATGTTTTATTTATAATAAAGGTGTAGGAGGATTAATAAAACCTCTAAACTAAGATGGTAAATCATGTTAAATGTTCAAATCAAATTATTTCGTATATTTTATAACAACAGTTATAATAAAGTTTAAAAGAACCAGTATGACTCAGGTGTACACTTAATCAAAAAGCCAACCAAAAAGTTACTCACTATCAATTACCGTATATTATTAATAAATAGGTCTACTATATGCCTTATTTAATTTTAATTAGGATGTAACATATTTTTTCTTATTTTTAATTAATTAACGTAAGTTTTTATTGGTTTGTGTGTGTTGAAACATGTGTTGGTTCAGTATAGGCCTAACTTAAAATATGATTTTGTACTAAAAGCTGGACATCCGAATCAATTATATTATCTGTTATTTAAAAATCATTATTTGCTTCCACGAAAGCAGCTGGATTAGTTTGGTTCTTATTATAAACAGCTGTTTTGTGTAGAAATGTTTTTAAATTCGTTCCATGTTAATCTTGTGGGTAAAACCCGACCTTTGAGATTAGCTCACGCCATTAAGGTTAAGAATTTTTTCCATCTAAAACCTTATTGCAAAACTTCGAAATGAGACGAATTTTTTGAGAACTCAAACATTAAATTTGGTCTAGAAATAAGGGAGGAGTTGTGTTCACAAAAATCTGCTTCACGTATTAGGCTATATATAAACATAGGCACTCTTAGCTTACCTAATGCAGTTATTAGGACATTATTAATAATTGAAATTTCTAAACATGAAACAAAATTTTAATTTCTTTTTTTTCTATTTCAAATTTGTTGTTTAATGATCATTATATTAATTCGTAAACATGGAAATTTGTAGTACCTTTTTTTAGTATTTTTTATAAAAGGAGAGTAATGAAGCTTTTAAATCATTCGAAAGGTACAGAAAACAAAACTTGTGTTATTGCCTAAGACAATTAAATTAATAAACTAGGTCTAACCTAAAATTGTATTTCTAAGTTGATTATCCGAATCAGCTGATTTATTTGTTATTTTATGTAGTTGGTTGCTATGGCAATGAAAATATAAATTATATTTTTGTAGGGCATGGGTTATATTTTTACTTTCACCATCCTATACGTAGTATATATGGAGAAAGTATTGTTTTCGTCCAAATTTTCGAATTTGAGTTTTTAGTGGAACTATCTGTTTTGGTGCTCCCTGAACCCCAAAAAAATGTTTAGTGGAATTATCTGTGTTGGTGCTCCCTGAACCCAAAAATATTTTTAGTGGAATTATTTGTTTTGGTGCTCCCTGAACCCGAAAAGTGTTTTTTTGGTGGTGTCTGTCCATGTGTCTGTAAGGATGTGTACAGAGCTGAAGACCATACCAACGGTCCGATTTTGATGAAATTTGGTATGTAGATGTAGTTCTGGAATATCTCCAGGCATTTTTTCATTTTTCAAATTTTTTATTTTTAAGGGGTTTTACCAATGTCAAAAAATGGCCAAAAAACGAGAAAATTCAAAATTTCTCAAAAACGGCTCTAACGATTTCGATAAAAATTGGCTTATTTGTAGCCCTTAATGTATCCTACCATATGCAGAAAACCGCATCTTTCTAAAAATTCTCTTTTAGGTAATAATAATAACTGATTTTTGGGGTGTTTTGACCAAAAAGGGGGTTGTTTTTCAAAAAATGTCAAAAACTTTTTTCGTGCATCTATACAGGCCTAATTGACATGTTTGGTGCAAATTTGTTCGAAATCGATCGAATAGTTTAAATAATAATAATAATATAAAATCAGTAATTTTTGGAAAATGATAAAAATATATCGTTAGAGACTTATACTATAAACATTATCCAAATTTTGAAAAAATCTGATAAAACTCTGTAGCAAAAAAAAAATGTTTAGTGTTTTTTGTGTGATTTCTAATATTTGCTGACTAATTTGTATTGGGCAACTTCAGATTTGTGTTCAAAACACCAAAAAGATAAAGAGTAAGCCATACAACATAAAAAGAACTACACAAAAACTTTCCACTTCAAATTTTTAGTAGCATGGAACTACTGTGTAATAAGTTTATTGAGTTGGTTTCATCTGAAACGCAGAGAGAATCTAACTTCAAACAGAGAATAAGTTCTAAAAATAGACAAACTGAAACAATGACAGGAGCAAGTAGGGGTGGGTAGAGGTACAGATGGTACCGTTATGAATTATGAAATAAGAGCCTTGAGGTCATTTCCCTGGCCTTGAGGGGAGAGTGAGATGACAAACAACTCTCCCATAACTTATGAAATTATCAACTGTAGCCTACACTCCAAACAACTCAGTTTAAAAACTAAACCATTTAATGACTTATTTTTACCGGGTAAAAGCGAAATCAGGTAAAACGGGACCGCGATAACAAGGACTGCCTGTTAATACATAATGTTTTAAAATGTTCTATATGTCACGAACATAACCTTCCTTTTTCCATAAGATTTGGTTTTCGCTATTTGCGGTTTTGTTATTCAAACCAATTTTTCGGAACCTATCCGAGTTTTTTATTCGTTTGATATCATTTTGTGATTTGAGGACCACTTTTAGAAAACAACCACTTTGATTTCTTTTAGAAAACAACATTTTACAATTATTCAATTCAATTCTTTGATTTATCTACACTCTACAAGAAATTTTAAATTAATAAATATATTGATACTGTACAGTTTTTTTTTAGAACTAAATTACAAAACTTTTGTACGTTTTGAAAAAAGAAATACAAAAATGTTTACTACTTTTTATGTAGGTCTAAAGTTGAACCTTTTCCTTTCATTACTGAACATTTTTTGTTTCTTGAGCTAATAACTTTTTAAAATTTACATCTATCACTTTTTTACTGACATATATAAATTCTTTGAACCTTTCTCTACAAAAAAGCTACGGACCACTTTCGAATTGGTACATAATTACTATATTTGGCGAATTTTTGAAAAAATGCTTGCAAACGCCCTATAATATATGTAAACGTCCTTGAACGTATGCCCTATAATAAAACACAAATCTCAATAATAGATGGCACAAATTGGATAGGCAACAACCTAAAACGGCTAATACATAACTTACCTTTAAATGGTCCTTAAATTGGAGGCAGAAATTGCTGAAGCCTTGATTGTTTTAAATTTTGGTAAACACAATAGGCATTTAAATGTTAAACTATTTCCCTCCCTTGTCATTTGTTCATAAAAGTTTGAAATGACTGGCCACAATAAAGACATAATTAAATTAAAATTAAAAAGTAAAAAATTAAAATACTGCTACACTAGACCTAACTCACTATTAACAATCACTAATTCACTAAATAAAATCTAAACTGTCAATCACTATAACAGGGCAAAACAATTAAACAACTTATACAAAATTGACAAAACTATCCAACTGTAATAATGGAATGCGTATAACCAAGGGCTAATTGAATGACACTGATGGGTATGTTAACGGCGTTGTTTTGTTTGTTTACGTTACAGTTAGTTAATAGCCCAGGTACCTTCTACAGGTATAAGATATCTGGGCTAATAGCTAGTTCTATCTTTCTTTAGATACCCCACCCCTTCCGGCCTGCCAATAAGCAATAAATAACCCAAACTAAGGAATATTGAATGTTGTCGCGTCAGGCCCACCCACACAGCCGGCATTTCCATTGTGACAAATCTTTCCGGGATTCTAGGACCGAGGGCCAGTTGCCTAAAAACTTTGACGAGGGTAATTTGACAGCCAGAGGCTTGGCGGAGCGAGGGCCTGCCGGCTAAGGATCAGTGACCTGTTCTACTGTGCGGTGGGTGTGCGGGTGGAAAGGTTTTAATTATCGTTTATGTATTCCGATAACAGTATGATTATAATATTTATATAATTATAATATTTCGTCGTATTATCACTTTATATAATTAGAATTAAAAAAAACTAGAGGACTTACCTAAACTGTTTAGTCACAGTATTTTGCCGATAACAGTATGATTATAATATTTGTATAATTATAATATTTCGTCGTATTATCACTTTATATAATTAGAATATAAAAAAAACTAGAGGACTTACCTAAACTGTTTAGTCATAGTATTTTGCCAATAACAGTATGATTATAATATTTGTATAATTATAATATTTCGTTGTATTATCACTTTATATAATTAGAATAAAAAAAAACTAGAGGACTTACCTAAACTGTTTAGTCATAGTATTTTGCCAATAACAGTATGATTATAATATTTGTATAGTTATTAACCTTAAAAACTCTTCTATAGAAATTAGTTTAGAGTCGTACTCTATGCATTTAATCTTACCCCTCCCCTGAATCACTTCCGCTCTGGGGAGTCTACTGGCCCTCGGCCCTACCTGGCTGTTTTGACAGTTTTATGACCCCCACGGCAAAAGATCGGCTGGCCCTCGCTCCGTTTTCCTCTTTCCGGGCATCCGTCAAATTAACTGACATTAGTTTTAATCGTTAACCAATATATAAACGATTTAGAGTTAAAAGTTAATCAGTTTTAAAACTAACGATTAAGTTAAAAGTTACCCATATTTTTAACGATTAATTTTAATCGTTAATTTTTTTAATCGTTAATCCCAAGTCTGTTTATTACAAATAAAACATAACATATCTTTTTAGAAGGTTCCATCGGGGGTTGACGTGCGGAGCACGCAGGGGTCTCCCCTAGTTAGTATAGATAAAATGTTTTAATGTAAACTACAGAACAGCTGTTTTATGTTTTTAATTTATTTATTTAATACCAAATGTTTTAATGTAAACAAAGCAGATGTTTTTAAATTCTCATGGGGATTTTTCGTTTTTCGGGGACCCCAAAAACCCCTTAGTTTTTAATTTTAGAAAAAACTTAAATTTTTTCCTCGTTCATTGAATCGATACCTTTAATTTGATACCTCTCCCATCATCCTCCGATTTACCAAATTCCCACAATTTTGAATCTAAAATTTCGCTTACAGAATTATATATAAGGATTGTAATGATTTTGTAATATTCGTATACAATGACTGTGTATATTTGTACTTAATAATATCAATAGCTTGATAACTGTATTTATAAAATACATCTACAGATTTAGGCGGGTTACACACTGAAGTAGCGTGGCATGCAGCTTACTTACAGCCACGCGAAAATCAACCAATGCTTTTAAACGGGATCCTACACACTGAAATAGCAGTGGCGTGGCGCATCTTCCGTGCATCGCGCTGCGCCACGCATCTGCCACTCGAACACCGATCGGTCGGTGTTTGGCGATGCATGCCACACGCATCTTGACCCAGCGCATGCGCAGATACCACTCTCTGGCCTTCGTCAGTGTTTAATTCAGGTCTGATTTGTGTTCTACAGGTTCTAAATAGAACAAATCTAGAAATATTTAACCGAGTTAAATAAAATTTGAACCACATATAGAAAACATAGCCTAAATAATAATATAAATAAATCAGATTGTTACAACTAATTTTAATACCTTTACTGATTAGGCCTATAAAAACTACTTTCCGATATCTTTTCGGTGAAAATTTGTTTGTTCATGTCGTCAGTAAAAATTGAATAACTTAAAAAATATTTAA
>JAGFPH010006731.1:6985-18760 GCA_018207615.1 Philaenus spumarius
AAACCGTTCTCTAGATATGAATTATTTTGTACAAAAAACAAAATGGCGGATATCTGGAAAACGAAGCGTTTTCGGACCTATGTTTATAGGAACTTTTTTCATTATTTTCACCAGTAGAACACGTCCTGCAATTCTTTCCGTTTCTTCCTGATACACCCTGTATGTCTGCATTTTCCTGGAACCGTTTGTCTAAATTAAACGAATCGCCATTTTCCTCAAACGATGTTCATGACTCTAACTGAATTAACCGATTCGTCTTACTTTCAAGATACAGTGTAAATTGAATATCGTAACGATACAATTTGTAACAACGCGGCCAGATCATTCAGACGAAGAATGTTAATTGGAGAGAATAACAAATTACATCAGAATCAGCATAATTCAGATGCATTGAAACGTAGCCGCTTAAAAAATCAAACCAAAGTACAACTGCAATACGAGATAACGGCCTGCATTTCATGTGTTTTGGTACTTTAGACCCACTTTGATTGTGAAACCTAATGTTTGTAAACAAATATCTCGCCCAGGTTGGAGTTGTAGGAGTGTGTTGGTATTTTGCAATAAATGCCGTAAGAACAAGTTGGGTTGGCGTTGGTTGAAAATTATTTTAGGAACGAGACTTTGTAGTCAAAAAATTCAAAATATGATTTCACTTTCTCACTATACTATGGTATAGAGAAAGTATAGTGATCGCAAAAAAATCGATGTTGAGATTTTTGTGGAAATATCCGTTTTGGGACTCACTGAGTCCAAAAAAGTGGTTTGTACAAAATGTCTGTCTGTATGTATGTATGTAGGCTATGTCTGTATGTATACAAAGCTAGAGCGAAAACTATTCTATCGATTTCAAACAAATTTGCACCAGACATGTCAAGTAGGCCTGTATAGATGCACGAAGAACGGTTTTGAAAAATTTTGAAAAAACAACCCCCATTTTGGCAAAAAAAACCCATAAATCAGTTATTATTTTTTTATAAAAACGGCTCTAACGATTTTGATAAAAATTTGGCTTATTTGTAGTCCTTTAATGTACCCTACCATATTAAAAAAAAACCGCATCTTTCTAAAAATTCTCGTTTAGCTAATAATAATAATAACTGATTTTGGGGGGTTTTTTGGATGTAAAGAGGGTTGTTTTTCAAAACCTTTTTTTGTTCATCTATGCAGGCCTAATTGACGTGTTTGGTGCAAATTGGTTCGAAATCGATCGAATAGTTTTTTCTCTAGATAATAATAATAATATTTATTAGTTAATCTCCAGCTTTAATAAAAATCACCTCTCCTACCCCACCCTACAAGTCACAGTGAATCTGTTTAATAATTTAAATATGTTTGTGAGAAAGTATGTGCCAGTTCCTGGTACCGTTTATTTTGTTTTGAAGTTTTTGTTGTTCTAAACTTCATTTTACGAATGGTATGGACATGGACTGATATCTTTGCTCCCGATGTGTGGGAAAGGAAATTTGTTTAATTTGCTTATTTATATTTTATGATGTGTTGTAAAAGTTGATTATGTCATTTATTCTTTTACTCTAGTAAATGTGTTTAAATTACGCTATTTTATTTTGTAAGTTTAAAAACTGTATTAGTTTTTGTATTTTCTTTATTTTAAATTTTGGGTTTTTATGTAAACTTTTTTGACTTTCTTGTGTATTTTCGTTTTGTTTTAGGCTTAAGTTAAGAATGTTGTATCTATAAAATTTTTAATTGTGTATGGGTTAAGTGGAACCATGATGGTCCTAATTTCGCCCAAAATAAGGACTGTTCTATCTGTCTATCTTCTTTCCGACCATTTTGATACGTAATCTATATACAGGGTGTCCCATAAAGGTCCCCCCTCTTTAACTTTTGAACGACTGTAAATTTTCAAACAATCTTTGGTAAATGTTACTAACATAAGTCAAAGTACTTTCTTATGTGGTTTAGGGTTCCAACCCTCACCCCTAAATAGGGGTTGCTGGGCTTAGTTTTTTATTTTCAAACAGCAACGCCTAACAAGTTGCATATCGTTTTAGAGGGTAAAAAAAGAAAATGAATACCACAAACTAGACCTGTCCATGACTTCTTAAACTAAAGTTATGGTAGAAAATGTATCACCGTAATTAGATTGTTGAACTATCCCCCACTAAAAATAACAAGAAACTCTAAAATTTAACAACTAAGCTCTAGAGTGACCGTTGTCAGGAAACATTTTCAGTGACCTTGGCTTAAGTCGTACACTTTTTTTTAGTGGGGGATAGTTCAACAATCTAATTACGGTGACACATTTTTTATAGGAGAACTATCATGGTACGAATACCAAAAAACCTTAATTCCAGGTTAAAAATATACTCATAAACATGCAGCGTTTGAGGCTGTTAGAAATAAAACATATTTTGCAGGACCTATCAGACCAGAATTTGCTAAAAAAAGCCTATACGACGAACTCAAAACTCAACGAGTCCTTTAACAACATAATCTGGACCAGAGTCTCTAAATGCGACTTAGTTGGGATCAAAACATTGCAGTGTTAGATCCTGTCCTTACATTCAACTGTGGTGCGCTTGGTAAAGTGTTACAGAAACTATGTGTGGTGCTGGAAATAACTGTGTATAGCCCGTCTCAACTTAAGTTGAGGCAAGGAGGGTGGGTAATTAGGGTCGGTCTCAACCGTCATAAAACTGACCCTTATTAATGCCGCCTGAGTGAACCTGTAGGGCACTCTAGTATAAAATTGCAATTCAGTATGTCTTAAGTAAAAATGAAAAAACGATATCATATTTCGTTTCGTGATATTTTCCAGATAATTTTGATACCAAATTTGATTACATTTGCCCAACTTTGAGCTGTACTAGCATTATAAACTTTCTTAGTTGAATTAATATTACTAATATGGTTTACAACAATAAAGCCACAAAAATGTACTAGAGAAGTTCATATTTAAATCTATACTAATATTATAAAGAGGTAAAGTTTGTTTTTTTGTTTGTATGTAGGGGGTAATCTCTGGCATTACTGAACCGATTGAAAAAATAGTTTTACTAATAAAAAGCTACACTATCCCTGAGTAACATAGGCTATAATTCATTTCGATAAAAACCTTTTTTTATTTCAATATTTGTAAATGTAGTCGGGAAAATTCTTAGGTTAGGCCTAGAATAATAAACCAACACATGTATTTACATTTATTACCATAGCAACCAATTGAATAAAAAAAACAGATAATATAGCTGTTTGCTCCAATTAACAGCTGATTTCAAAATTTGAAGCAATTATTTTTGTATTTCTAGCTTTTAGGTTAGGGTTTTAAAGTGTAAACCTGAGCCTAGCTGGTTCTTTTAACAATTATTATAACTGCTGTTATCAAATATAGGCTAAGAAATAATTTGATTTGAATATTTATCATTATTTACCATCTTAGTTTTGAGGTTATTATTAATCCTACACCTTTATTATAAATAAAACATAACATATGTTTGTAGAAAGTACCATTGGGGGTTGGCGTGCGGAGCACGCATTGGTCTCCCCTAGTATGTAATAAATAATCATTATTTGAGCAAAAAAAAAAAACTCGATACTCTATCGTTATTTACCATAATACAAACAATTGTGTCTTTGAACCAAGTTAATCGGCCGACTTCCCTGTCCGACATATTGAATCTGATTCCCATAAGAGCAATGCTACAAAAATAAGTAATTTTTTCTGATAATTCGAGGAATAAATTTTAAAATTTGGTTTCATTTTGAAGTACTGTCATATGCGGATGTTAAATGCTAAATAAATTTTCAAAAACTGTTTTATTGTTTTCATAAAGGTATGATATACCTAAGTAGTAAAAAATAGTAAACTTTTTACTCAGTTGCAAAAAGAGATATTGCAGACCAAAACATTTAATGCGGCCTCTGGCAGTCTCAAGCCTGCAAAAGGAGCTATTTAATAATTAAATAAGCTCCGAAACGCAGAGAGAAAGTTTTAACTATCACATATGGTAATTATAATAAATGTTATTACTATTTATTAGTATTATTATGTTGCGTTAATTAATGCAATATAATTAATACCGCTTTATCATTAATAATAAATCTTTTATTTCGTAATTTCTTGTATTGAAAAAAAAAAAACAGTTACAACACTTTAAGTCGGCCGATTAACATGGGACAAACACACAATTGTTTGTATTATGTTAAATAACGATACAGTATCGAATTTTTTGTCAAATAATGATTACTTATTACATTTTTAAATATGAACTTCTCTAGTACATTTGTGTGGCTTTATTGTTGTAAACCATATTAGTCATGTTAATTCAACTAAGAAAGTTTATAATGCTAGTACAGCTCAAAGTTGGCCAAATGTAATCAAATTTGGTATCAAAATTATCTGGAAAATATCACGAAACGAAATATGATATCGTTTTTTCATTTTTACTTAAGACATACTGAATTGCAATTTTATACTAGAGTGTCCTACAGGTTCACTCAGGCGGCATTAATAAGGGTCAGTTTTATGACGGTTGAGACCGACCCTAATTACCCACCCTCCTTGCCTCAACTTAAGTTGAGACGGGCTATAATAGGCCTGAAACAATTGGACAGTAGAAGAGTTTTAGATGCCAACAAAGCAGCTTTGGAATATACAAAGAGGAAAAAGAAAGAGAAAAGTAATATAAAAGAAAAAGGTAAGGCAAATAGGAAGAAAAAACTGTTCAGTATAGTGATGGATTGTTGTAGTTTGATCGACAGGACTTGTTTCAAGGGTGTGGGGATTAAGGAGTACCCTCCCCTCCTTCGGCAAGGAGTCCAGGGAAATTTTTGACCTCGCCCAGAAAACTTTTAAATTTGGCTGTTCAGGTGAAATATTAACCCACACAGCATTGAGCCTGTACCTTTACACCGTCAGTGAATACACAAAGACCTAGGCCTATAACACTCCTAGAGGCCGCACCAAGTAGTATAGTAACCCAGCAGCTCATGCTTGAACTGTTGTAAAAAATAAACTAAATATAATATGTAAAATCAAATGGCACATATTTTAGTGCCAATCTCTTAAAAGAAACATACCTGACTCTAATTAATAATATACATATTTTCCTTTCTCTGGGAGCTGGGGGGCGGCACCACTCTGCCCATAGGTATGGGCGCCCTTGCTTGTTTGAAGTTTTTGGCTCTACCGAAAAATCACTTTTTCTGATTTCCCTTTTCTAATAAACTTGTAGTTATCAGTTTAAAGATGGCGGTGTTTCACAATTGATATCTAAATAATTTGACCACGCAGCTGAACCGCTGACGCCATTCCGCATATTGGGAGTATCTTCAATACACAAAGCATTGCGTGCTTCGCACGCCAACCCCCGTATTGGGAGTATCTCCAACACACAAATCATTGCGTGCTTCGCACGCCAATCCCCGTATTGGGAATATTTTCAATACACAGTGCAATGCGTGCTTCGCACGCCAAACCCCATATTGGGAGAATTTTTAATACACAGAGAATTGCGTGCTTTGCACACCAATTTAAAGCCTCTGTGCTATGGACGCACATGTGCATCCGCTTTAAAATATTAGTGATTATTACGTAGAAAGGGTCAAAAGTAAAAAATAAAGTAATTTTTACTCGTAGGCTATAAATATAAAAAATAAAAGATCATCTCCTAGCATATGAAATACGAAATTTGCGTAGCAGTGAAAGTGTTAAGAAACTATATCTACTCTGTTAAACTACGAAAATATCTATAGATAAATGTAATAAAATTTAAACTTGAACTGGACTAACACTATATAAATAAAAAACAGAACACAGTTTCTTACATATTTTTGTATATAGCCTATATATAATTGTATTAGTATTGTTATTATGTAATATTTGACTTAAAATCTACTTTTTCTTTGTTGTTTATATGTACGTATTTTGATTGATGTAATATTTTCACTTATCAGCATTTAAATTATATATCCTACATGTTCACATATACAGTTTATGAGTGTATCTGTATTGTGTATGATTCTAACTTATAGGCTATATATGTTACTTTGTTATCTCATTTTATATATATAAATGTTTTTCCCCCTTTAGTCACTATCCTCATTACAATCATTAAGTTACTGTTCTCCCATTGGTCGTTACATGTTTAGACGATCCCTCCTATTAAGACTCTGCCTATCAGTGGCGCACCGAGGATTTTGCTTTTGGGGGGGGGGGGGGGGGCTAAGCCCAGGTCAGAATATATCTTTCCGCAAGATCACCCCGTACTGACCTTGAGTGACTGTCTAGCCAACACCCCAATGCGCTGCCTTTTAGGGCCACGGTATACGAGCGCTGATAGCGCCACGTTTTCAACGTCGCGTCGCCTTAACGTCAGTTAATTGGGTAAATGGAACTACTGTGGGCCATTTTATAAGAACGCTATCAACGCTGGCGAATTTAAGTTAAACGGGCGTTGAGCGTAGATAAGGCGCATTGACGCGGGCGCTATCAACGCCAAACAAAGTTATATGGAGCACAGCCACCAGAGAGGCCACAGTAGAATAACTACTAGAAAGTAGTTATTTTTATTTCAAAGTGATTATTGTGTACTTCAAAATGTACACGAGCGAGCTGAGTCGACACGGACGGAGTCAATTTTTCCACGCTCTGACAGCATACCGGATCGGGTCAATTCGGCTCCGCTCCACGCGGGTTTTGTATAGATATAGCCACAGGTCAAAACCAGAAAGAACGTTCTATCTCTTCCACTGTTTGTCCATGATAATTTTGCAATTCATGGTACTTGTGACAGTAGTTGTGGTGAGGTGGAATGCGCGCGCATCCTTCCGACACATGTCGGAACGGTGCGGGTTTGTTAGATTTATCCACTGCTACGGATTTCCGCGACGGACCGGGTCGGCTCGACTAAGCTCAGCTCGTGTAAGCATTAACTGAAGCTTGATACACGATTTGAAAGCACTGGGTGTGTACCCCACCGTCTAGCTCTCCTGATACACAATTCCTCATATGTTTCTATTATTTGTAAAACACCTAGATAGAATGACTGAATGGTTTCCATTTTGGAAGTGAAGAACGCAACATTGACAAAGCTTCAAAAACGCTGTGTATAACACGGGACCCACGTTACCAACGTAGCGCTTTCAACATCCCGTATAACTTGGGAATTTAACGCCCGGTTTTCAGAATTATCAACGCGGCGCTAATCAGCGCTCGCATACCGTCACTTATGAACCAGACCGCCGAGACTCAAACATCACTGTAAGAAAATCATGATTGCGTAGGGTAAGAACCATAGCCTATTTATTTAAAAAAGAACGATTATTTTTTCGTTATCACATCACGAAATTAATCATAAATAATGTAATTTTTAATTGAATATCGACTACATATTCAACGATCGATTAGTTTAAATACAATCCACATTACTAAAATGACCTTCTGGGGGGGGGGGGGACAGGTCCCGTTCGTCCACCCCCGTCGGTGCGCCACTGCTGCCTATATATAGTTAAGAACCATGTTACCAAATTAGTTATAAGTTTGTAACCATCCCAGATGATGATGACCTGGTCATCGAAACGCGTTTGAATTATTAAACGTTTTTTATGAGAAACTGTGTTCTGCTTTTTATTTATATAGATAAATGTAATTTATTTGTGTCATTAGTTAATCTAATCATTCAAATACCGCAACTTAGTCCTAATAATCACATCTCCTTGGATTATAATAAAATTTATTTTACTAATGTACTTGATCTTAAGCAATTTTTTTCGTCAAAGTGATATTTTAAAAAAAAATTTGTTGTTTATACTAAATTTCTGAGTATTGAAATAATTGTAACCTTCGATTGTGTAATGGTGATAGATTTTTAACAGGCCTACTTGTTCATTTTTCAAGTCAACTACCTTTCTTCAAACTTTAAACATTTTATCTTTTTAGGTTAACTTATACACTCACATGCCTTCACTCGTATCAGCTTAAGACGTCAAAATAATTTTAACCCGGTAGGATTTGAACCACACCTTCTGTAGGCTATTTTTTTCTGAACAGAACCTAACAAGTCATATAAACCGAAGAAAAGTGTCGGCAATACATTCATTGTAACTAATTAGGCTGGTATGGTAAAATTAGGCACACTTGCACGAATAAAGAATGAACCCGAAAAATAATGTGCCAAATAACTTTAGTCCCTGAAAATATCGTTCGCACAAATAGAAACGTTGAAAGACGTTGTAGCAAAATATTGAAAACTAGGGGAAATCCCTGCGTGCTTCGCACGCCAACCCCGTTGGAACCTTCTATACACATAATCATGTTGTTTTCTTTATAATAAAGGTGTAGGATTAATAATAACCCCAAAGCTAAAATAGTAAATAATGTTAAATGTTCAAATCAAACTATTTCGTACATTTTATAAAAGCAGTTATACAGTTAAAATAACCAGCAAGGCTCAGGTATTCACTTTAATAGAAACCTAAATGTTATAAATACAATAATTGCTTCAAGGTTTGAAATCAGCTGTCAATGGAAATATTGGAGCAAACAGCTGTTTTATCTGTTATTATATTCAATTGGTTGTAATAAATGTAAATGCATGTGTTGGTTCCTCAGTCTGAATAACCTAAGATTTTTTTCCGACTAAATTTACAAATATTGAAACAAAAAATGTTTTTATCAAAATGAATTATAGCCTATGTTACTCAGGGATAGTGTAGCTTTTTATTAGTAAAACTATTTTTTCAATCGGTTCAGTAGTTCCAGAGATTACCCCATACTTACAAACAAATTTTACCTCTTTATAATATTAGTATAGATATCATTAGAAAAAAAATGGAATAGGCCACACCAACTTGTATAAAAAGACATAACGCTCAACAACGAAATATGGAGATATAAAACGTGTAGCGAATTTAAATATCTACCAAGGACAAATAATCGCTTCCAACATTAATATAAACTAATAATTCGACCACGCAGCTGAACCGCTGACGTGAGTTGAGCAAATTTCCAAAATTAAGTTTACACAAGGCATTGCGTGCTTCGCACACCATTCTAAATATTGGGAGTATCTTCAACACACAAGACATTGCGTGCTTCGCACGCCATTCCAAATATTGGGAGTATCTTCAACACACAAAACATTGCGTGCTTCGCACGCCAACCCCCGTATTGGGAGTACCTTCAACACACAAAGTATTGCGTGCGCCATTCAAAATATTGGAAGTATCTTCAACACACAAAACATTGCGTGCTTCGCATGCCAACCCCCGTATTGGGAGTATCTTCAATACACAATGCATTGCGTGCTTCGCACGCCAACCACACGGTAGAATCCACCACATGGCTTTGAACCGGGTACTTCTACGGTAGTTTACGTTTCGATCGATTTTGGGGGAACCAAGCGAGCTATAAGGTCGCGTAAAAAACAAAATGTGCAGAATAACATCCTACATATATATTTGTAGAAAAAACTCAAAAACAAATTCATTCTCGTGGAAAAAATCTCAAAAAATAGTAACTTCCGGTCGAAAAACGTGCTTCTGATTGTTGGATTTTGTTGGTTAACGAACTCGTCCGAGCGACGTAGACAACCAACATGTGCACCAAATTTGAACGAAATCGGACTTGAAATGCGACCGCTAGTGTGTGAACACATATATGATTTTTAATGACACCCCAAAACGCGTTCTGGGGACCATGATCGGTGCTCATTTGCTACTCCCGACCTTGGGTCTTACCATAGGGCCACTGCAATAGCTCATGTTTCCTATGGAAATTCACTAATAATCTATTACATAAACCTCACGACCTTAAATGGAAGTCCTAACTAAGCCTGAATTTATGAAATCTGTGTTAGGCTATTAATATTAACCTAACCTATCACAGAAGTTTCGCAGCCAAATGCCTAACAAGGTTGTCAGTGTGGGCAAAAGATAAATTTATATTAGATTTATCGACAAACTTAAAAAGCAGACACTCGGTGAATTAAAAGTTCTATCGACATCGGTACGTCAATGTTGAGCCACTTTGTTACACACAAATGCAAAATGGAATTCATAAAAACAACGTATTGAATTTACCCTTTTTACCAAGACTTCCTTATTCGTGTAATTCAATTTAGTAATGCTAGAAGACTACAAGTAAAAGATTATATTTTATTTTAAATTGCCACCATTTTGAATAATATACTCACATTTTCGATTGAAGCTATGATTTCTTGTACCCAATTTGATTAAAATATGTTTATATTCTACGAAAAATATCGTAAATAAATACAAGACATTAATTATTATAAGAGGGGGGGGGGGGAAATATTAATTAAGTATTTTATGTTTTGAAATTAAATATAATATATCATTTTCAATACTTGGTACATATATATATTTAGTATTTGTACATGGATTGGTATTCACACAAACACAAGTCAATTTTAAAAGTATGACATTAAAGGCTATCACAGTTTAAACAAATCGTTAACACAATCTAAAAAAATAAACCGTTTTCCTCGACTAAATGCACTTTGAACTAGTAAAAGAGCAAGCAAGATTAGAGTTGATTTTATCCACGTTAAAAAACGACACAGATGAATAGGCCACTCTACTGGTAACGATAATCTACAAACTACGTCTAAACATCACATCTGTGCTGTGTTTAAACCAAAATACTAAACTAGACACAATGTTAGCAGGTCTTACCTAGAAATTGGAAATAGGCTTCCTCCAGCTTCATGACTATCGAGTAGCAAAGCACAAGTCGGACTGATCTATGCCTACTCGAGTAACAGCTGATAGATATGCCTCAACAGCTGTAATCTGATCAAATCCCTAGGGTCTCGTGTGTAGGCCTGCTCTTGCAATCGTTTTATTTACAAACAATGGGGGAAATTATCGTCTTTGCGTTATCGTTTTTGTAATAGGGATTTTTTTAAACAAATAATAATTTCAACATGTTTTGACAAAATTTGTTTATTGAACTCGATTTAAGACGGTATCTGAAATTACGTTTTCATGGTAGATAACATATTTTGGAAATGTAAAACTCACCTAATTGTGCAGTATAAATATATATTGAGCTTAATTTGAATACCTAGTACATTTGCACTACTAATTTGAAAATTATAACTAATGGTTCTCTGAAGATGAAGACGGTGCGTTCGAAACGCTTTAGAGTAAATAAGTGAAAAGTATTCAATATACCGCCTATACACCGTTGCTGTAACCATCGGTTACGAAGTAAATCGAATATTTTGTAGGCAATATTTTTGGAAATATTTATAGTTCAACTCTTCATCACCAGTATTTTTGTGGGTCTGTCAGACGATTTTCTTTAGAACGTATTATGAAGGTATCGCGATTACAATTGCCATCGTTATGAACTAACCTGCGTACGTTCCAATAATTTTAAATAAAAAAAATTTACTATTTCGATTGCTAAAGTTTAGTATTAGTATTAAATAGATATACTAGCTGGACCGATCCGGCTTTGCACGGATAGACAAATCAAAGTTAAGTGTATATTAACAAACAAACAAAATATCAATAAATATATTATGTACTATGTATTTCTTATGGGGATTTTTAGTAACTTTAACCCCCTTAAACCCCCCTGAAATTTTGAATTTTTTGAAAACATTTCTTAGCGAGCACCTAGGGCCCTAGAAGAAGCTACATACAAAATTTCATTCCTATCCGATCGGTGTTTTTTTAGTAACTTTAATCCCCTTAAACCCCCTAAAATTTCGAATATTAAAAAAAAATTTCTTAGCGGGCACCTAGGGCCCTAGAGAAAGCTACAAACAAAATGTCATTCCAAAC
>JAGFPH010006731.1:24815-40172 GCA_018207615.1 Philaenus spumarius
GATTGGAATGAAATTTGGTATGTAGCTTCCTCTAGGACCTTAGATGCTCGCTAAGAAAGGTTTTAAAAAAATTCGAAATTTTAGGGGGATTTGGGTGGTTAAAATTACTAAAAAGACACCTGTCGGATTGGAATGAAATTTGGTATGTGGCTTCCTCTAGGGCATTAGGTGCTCGCTAAGAAAGGTTTTCAAAAAATTCTAAATTTTAGGGGGGTTTGGGTGGTCAAAGTTACTAAAAAAAAAACCCACCAAATGGTTTGGAATGACATTTTGTATTTAGCTTTCTCTAGGGCCCTAGGTGCTCGCTAAGAATTTTTTTTTTAATATTCGAAATTTTAGGGGGTTTAAGGGGATCAAAGTTACTAAAAAAACACCTATCGGATTGGAATGAAATTTGGTATGTAGCTTCCTCTAGGACCTTAGGTGCTCGCTAAGAAAGGTTTTAAAAAAATTCGAAATTTTAGGGGGGTTTGGGTGGTCAAAGGTACTAAAAAAAACCCCACCAAACGGTTTGGAATGACATTTTGTTTGTAGCTTTCTCTAGGGCCCTAGGTGCTCGCTAAGAAAATGTTTTCAAAAAATTCGAAATTTCAGGGGGGTTTAAGGGGGTCAAAGTTACTAAAAATCCCCATAAGAAATACATAGGCCTAGTACTGTCAGCGAGCCACGAGATGGTCCCTGGAGCTGCCCGTAAACAGCCATGTCCTCGCGCGGTATCGAGTGTTTAGCAGGCGCAAAGGCGAGTAACGGGGACTATTATTTTAATAGACTGACGCGATAGCGGAAAATATAACGCCATATAGCTTAGTATTGATACTGATCATGTAGGCTTATGTTAAAATGGATTTTTGTAATTAAAACAACCGATTTTTTCAAATTAATTCTATTGACTAAATTCTCAACAAAATCAGCACAAATAGTAATTAGTAATGAAAAATGTGTACCTAGTAGCCTACAGGCGCTTTAAATATCATACTACATATAAATAAATTGAGTAAATTAAGTTTAAAAAATATGCAGTAAGTACAGGATGTTCTAAAAATCAAAAAGCTATAAAGTAGGACCTACAATAATATTAACCAAATTTAAGTTACTGTAAAATATTTTGTATGAATGTAAGTTTATATAGAAAGTTTACTTCTAACAGGAAGTACGATTGCTAGACGAGGTACACGACAAAATGCTACTAACAGCCAGGGCTCTCTCTATACAGCGAACGGAAGCTTGATATGACTTAAGTTATAAAAATAGACAAAACCAGACAAAGGCAGAGGAAGTATCAGACTGCCTGTATCACTACTAGCGTAGATCACTACATGTGTTTATTTTCATTTTGAGACGCATTGCTCAGATATATTCTGTCCGAAACATTTGAAAATCCAATATTTTAAGTATATCACAACATACTATCGTATTTCTAGATTAACAAAATTAAAACTTGATATTATTACGCTTCTTAAAGTTTCTTTATATAATATACTAGAGGGCTCCGCCCCCTGCTCGCTTCGCTCGCCAACCCCCACGGTGACTCCCGTCGAAGCAAATGCAAACAGGTTATTTTATATAAATAGGCTCTACTATTAAATTCTAAAATGTCTTATTTATTTTTAATTGGGATGTAACATAGTGGTTTCTTATTTTGATTAATTTATTATGGGTTTATTCTCTAGCTTTAAGGAAAGTATAACAATCAACATTTTTACTGCATTTTCACCCTTTTTCAGCACGTGACAAAATGTCAATCTATGATACTTTTTATATGTTTGTTGTAAGAAGTAAATGTACAAATTTTCAGTTTAATAACTTTAAGGAAAAAATAATAATTCATTTTTAATTTTTTAGGGGTTGTTATCACATGTTCACCCCGTAGCAGCAGGAATCAATCCAAAAAAAAATAACAAAATCCAAATCTAGTTTACTTTTTCTATATATCTTGTAAGAATTAAATGTAAAAAATTTCAGCATTCTAGCTTTAAGGAAAGTATAACAATTATTATTTATTGTTTTAGGGGTTGTTTTAACCCTTAAATCAAAATTTATTATAACCTATGTTACTCAAAGATAGTGTAACTTTATATTAGTAAAACTATTTTATTAATCGGTTCAGTAATTCCAGAGATTCCCCCCCCCTACATATTATAAACAAATAAACAAAACATTTTTGCCTAAGATGGTAAATAATGTTAAATGTTCAAATCAAGTTATTTCGTATATTTTAAAACAGCACTTGTAATAAAAGTTAAAAGAACTTGCAAGACTTATGTCTACAATTTAATAAAAACCTAACTTAAAAGTTAGAAATTTACAACTTTTAGTTAGAAATGGCAATATCTCGTGATCCGTAAGTGCTATGGAGATAATAAAAACGCAAATTGTTCAGAATTTTATAAGCTCAAAGTTTGGTCTCCTGCATTTTTGCTAAAAAAGCACTAGTTTTCTGGTTATTTTAAAAAATATCAAAAAGTACACCTTTACACGTGAATATATTAATTAATTGGACCCCTATGGATGTAAAGTTTTTTTTATGTTTTTTCACTGTCAAGAAGTTCTAAAAACAATTTTTCTGTGGGCCCGATTTTTTCTCAGGTCGAGGCTTATTTTTGCACAGAATAACTGGGCTATTAATTAGTTTTAAGAACTCTACGCAGGAGTTTTATAACTTGTTGTATAATAAATGCACAGTTGTTGTATAAAAAAATGTGTTATATCAATTAAAGTTAATTTATAGTCATTTATTATAATTTGTATTACTTGATATTTTCTTTTATTGTTATTTGTAAAGAACATTATTACACTGTTCATTAATAATTTAATTTTCTATCGTTTTTAAACTTAGAAATACAAAAATATTATACTATACCAAACTGTTACCGTGTTTTTAAATACCGTATATTAATAATACATATTATTAATATTATTTCAACACTACTAATCGGAATTATAATATTTTTAAGCTGTTATCTGTTAATCTATTAAAATCCATTTAGTATAATAATTAAGTAAACGTACATACGAACAGTATATATATTTTGTTCTTTCACAGCAGTAAATGCATACATATTTCCAATAATTGCTACTAATAATGTTATTTTATATATATATATTAAAAAAACACACACACAAACACCGAAGGATTCTTATTTTGTCCATTATTCCACGTTCGATTTTAAATAGCATTTTTCGAATAACGATGCTGCGGACATTCACTACTACGGCGGCTCTGTACTAGAGACGGCCGTGGCACATTGCTACAAGCGCCTTCAAACTAAATGTAGGCAAGGACTCAGGGACCATCTCGTGACTCGCTGACAGTACGTAATATATTTATTGATATATATTTTTTGTTAATATACATTTGACTTTGATTTGTCTATCCGTGCCAAGCCGGATCGGGCCAGTTAGTATAACAGGCTATATATTTAATACTAATATTAAACTTTGGCCGTCCAAATTCGTAGGAAAATATTTTTTTAGTTCAAATTATTCGAAAGCACGCGAAAGTTAGTTCATAACGATGGCAATTGTAATGGCGATACCTTTATAATACGTTCTGAAGAAAATCGTCCGACAGACCCACAAAAATACTGGTGATGTAGAGTTGAACTATAAATATTTCCAAAAATATTGCCTACAAAATATTCGCATAGCTTCGTTACCGATGGTTACAGCAACGGTGTGTAGGCGGTATTATGAATACTTTTCACTTATTTACTCTAACGCGTTTCGAACGCACCGTCGTCATCTTCAGAGAAACATTAGTTATAATTTTTAAATTAGTAGTGCAAATGTACTAGGTATTCAAATTAAGCTCAATATATATTTATACTGCACAATTAGGTGAGTTTTACATTTCCAAAATATGTTAACTACCATGAAAACGTATTTTCAGATACCGTCTTAAATCTAGTTCAATAAACAAATTTTGTCAAAACATGTTGAAACTATATTTGTTTAAAAAAATCCCTATTACAAAAACGATAACGCAAAGACGATAATTTCCCCCATTGTTTGTAAATAAAACGATTGCAAGAGCAGGCCTACACACGAGACCCTCGGGATTTGATCAGATTACAGCTGTTGAGGCATATCTATCAGCTGTTACTCGAGTAGGCATAGATCAGTCCGACTTGTGCTTTGCTACTCGATAGTCATGAAGCTGGAGGAAGCCTATTTCCAATTTCTAGGTAAGACCTGCTAACATTGTGTCTAGTTTAGTATTTTGGTTTAAACACAGCACAGATGTGATGTTTAGACGTAGTTTGTAGATTATCGTTACCAGTAGAGTGGCCTATTCATCTGTGTCTTTTTTCAACGTGGATAAAATCAACTCTAATCTTGCTTGCTCTTTTACTAGTTCAAAGTGCATTTAGTCGAGGAAAACGGTTTATTTTTTTTAGATTGTGTTACTGATTTGTTTAAACTATGATAGCCTTTAATGCCATACTTTTAAAATTGACTTGTGTTTGTGTGAGTACCAATTCGTGTATAAATACTAAATATCTATATGTACCAAGTATTGAAAATTATATACTATTATATTTAATTTCAAAACATTAAATACTTAATTAATATTTCCCCCCTCTTATAATAATTATTGTCTTGTATCTACGATATTTTTCGTATGCTATAAACATAATTTAATCAAATTGGGTACAAGAAATCATAGGTAATTTATAACCTCAATCGAAAATGTGAGTATATTATTCAAAATGGTGGAAATTTAAAATAAAATATAACCTTTTACTTGTAGACTTCTAGGATTGCTAAATTGAATTACACTAATAAGGAAGTATTGGTAAAAAGGGTAAATTCAATACGTTGTTCTTATAAATTCCATTTTGCATTTGTGTGTAAAAAAGTGGTTCAAAATTGACGTACCGATGTCGATAGAACTTCTAATTCACCGAGTGTCTGCTTTTTAAGTTTGTCGATAAATCTAATATAAATTTATCTTTTGCCCACACTGACAACCTTGTTAGGCATTTGGCTGCGAAACTTCTGTGATAGGTTAGGTTAATATTAATAGCCTAACACAGATTTCATAAATTCAGGCTTAGTTAGGACTTCCTTAAGGTCATGAGGTTTATATAATCGATTATTAGCGAATTTCCATGGGAAAAATTACCTATTGCAGTGGCTTTTATGGTAAGACCCATGGTCGGGAGTAGCAAATGAGCACCGATCATGGTCCCCAGAACACGTGTTGGGGTGTCATTAAAAATCATATATGTATATAAGTGTTCACACAGTAGCGGCCGCATTTTAAGTCCGATTTCGTTCAAATTTGGTACACATGTTGGTTGTCTACGTCGCTCGGACGAGTTCGTTAACCAACAAAATCCAACAATCGGAAGCACGTTTTTTGACCGGAAGTTACTATTTTTTTAGATTTTTCCCACGAGAATGAATTTGTTTTTGAGTTTTTTCTACAAATATAATAAATGTAGGTTGTTATTCTGCACATTTTGTTTTTTACGCGACCTTATAGCTCGCTTGGTTCCCCCAAAACCGATCGAAACGTAAAATACCGTAGAAGTACCAGGTTCAAAGCCATGTGGTGGATATACCGTGGGGTTGGCGTGCGAAGCACGCAATGCATTGTGTATTGAGATACTCCCAATACGGGGGTTGGCGTGCGAAGCACGCAATGTTTTGTGTGTTGAAGATACTCCCAATATTTGGAATGGCGTGCGAAGCACGCAATGCATTGTGTATTGAAGATACTCCCAATACGGGGGTTGGCGTGCGAAGCACGCAATGTTTTGTGTGTTGAAGATACTCCCAATAATTGGAATGGCGTGCGAAGCACGCAATGCTTTGTGTAAACTTAATTTTGGAAATTTGCTCAACTCACGTCAGCGGTTCAGCTGCGTGGTCGAATTATTAGTTTATATTAATGTTGGAAGCGATTATTTTGTCCTTGGTAGATATTTAAATTCGCTACTCGTTTTATATCTCCATATTTCGTTGTTGAGCGTTATGTCTTTTTATACAAGTTGGTGTGGCCTATTCCATTTTTTTCTAATGATATTTTCAATATTTTGCTACAACGTCTTTCAACGTTTCTATTTGTGCGAACGATATTTTCAGGGACTAAAGTTATTTGGCACATTATTTTTCGGGTTCGTTCGTTATTCGTGCTAGTGTGCTTAATAAATTTAACCATACCAGCCTAATTAGTTACAATAAATGTATTCCTGACACTTTTTCTTCGGTTTATATGACTTGTTCTGTTCAGAAAAAATATCCTACAGAAGGTGTGGTTTGAATCCTACCAAGTTAAAATTATTTTGACGTCATAAGCTGATACGAGTGAAGACATGTGAGTGTATAAGTTAACCTAAAAAGATAAAATGTTTAAAGTTTGAAGAAAGGTAGTTGACTTGAAAAATAAACAAGTAGGCCCATTAAAAATCTACCACCATTACACAATCGAAGGTTATAATTTCAATACTCAGAAATATAGTATAAACACAAAGATTGTTTAAAAATAACACTTTGATGAAAAAAATTGCTTAAGATCAAGTACAATTGTAAAATAAATTATTATAATCCAATGAGATGTGATTATTAGGACTAAGTTGCGGTATTTGAATGATTAGATTAACTAATGACACAAATAAATATTACATTTATCTATCGATATTTTCTTAGTTTAACAGAGTAGATATAGTTTCTTAACACTTTCACTGCTATGCAAATTTCGTATTTCCTATGCTAGGAGATGATCTTTTATTTTTTATATTTATAGCCTATGAGTAGAAATTACTTTATTTTTTACTTTTGAACCTTTTTACGTAATATTCACTAATATTTTAAAGCTGATGCACATGTGCGTCCATAGCACAGAGGCTTAAAATTTGTGTGCAAAGCACGCAATGCTCTGGGTATTGAAAATTCTCCCAATATGGGGTTTGGCGTGCGAAGCACGCATTGCACTGTGTATTGAAAATATTCCCAATACGGGGATTGGCGTGCGAAGCACGCAATGATTTGTGTGTTGGAGATACTCCCAATACGGGGGTTGGCGTGCGAAGCACGCAATGCTTTGTGTATTGAAGATACTCCCAATATGCGGAATGGCGTGCGAACCATTTTGCAGCTATTCTGCACCGTCGTGAATAGATCTATTTCCCAAATTGTTGATTGAAACCCTAAAACATAGGACTATAAACTTAATTTTGGAAATTTGTTCAACTCACGTCAGCGGTTCAGCTGCGTGGTCGAATTATTTAGATATCAAGTGTAAAACACCGCCATCTTTGAACTGATAACTACAAGTTTATTAGAAAAGGGAAATCAGAAAAAGTGATTTTTCGGTAGAGCCAAAAACTTCAAACAAGCAATACCTATGGGCAGAGTGGTGCCGCCCCCCAGCTCCCAGAGAAAGGAAAATATGTATATTATTAATTAGAGTCAGGTATGTTTCTTTTAAGAGATTGGCACTAAAATATGTGCCGTTTGATTTTACATATTATACTTAGTTTATTTTTTACAAGAGTTCAAGCATGAGCTGCTGGGTCACTACTTGGTGCGGCCTCTAGGAGTGTTATAGGTGTTTGTGTATTCACTGTCGGTGTAAAGGTACAGACTCAATGCTGTGTGGGTTAATATTTCACCTGAACAGCCAAATTTAAAAGTTTTCTGGGGGAGATCAAAAATTTTCCTGGACTCCTTGCCGAAGGAGGGGAGGGTACTCCTTAATCCCCACACCCTTGAAACAAGTCCTGTCGATCAAACTACAACAATCCAGCACTATACTGAACAGTTTTTTCTTCCTATTTGCCTTACCTTTTTCTTTTATATTACTTTTCTCTTTCTTTTTCCTCTTTGTATATTCCAAAGCTGCTTTGTCGTCATCTAAAACTCTTCTACTGTCCAATTGTTTCAGGCCCATTACACAGTTATTTCCAGCATCCACACATAGTTGCTGTAACACTTTACTTAGTTGAATGTAAGGACAGGATCTAACACTGCAATGTTTTAATCCCAACAAAGTTGCGTTTAGAGACTCTGGTCCAGATTATGTTGTTAAAGGACTCGTTGAGTTTTGAGTTCGTCGTATAGGCTTTTTTTAGCAAATTCTGCTCTGATAGGTCCTGCAAAATATGTTTTATTTCTAACAGCCTCAAACACTGCATGTTTATGAGTATATTTTTAACCCGGAATTAAGGTTTTTTGGTATTCGTACCATGATAGTTCTCCTATAAAAAATATGTCACCGTAATTAGATTGTTGAACTATCCCCCACTAAAAAAGAGTGTACGACTTAAGCCAAGGACACTGAAAATGTTTCCTGACAACGGTCACTCTAGAGCTTAGTTGTTAAATTTGAGAGTTTCTTGTTATTTTTAGCGGGGGATAGTTCAACAACCTAATTACGGTGATACATTTTTTGCCATAACTTTAGTTTAAGAAGTCATGGACAGGTCTATTTTGTGGTATTCATTTTCTTTTTTTACCCTCTAAAATGATATGCAACTTGTTAGGCGTTGCTGTTTGAAAATAAAAAACTAAGCCCAGCAACCCCTATTTAGGGGTGAGGGTTGGAACCCTAAACCACATAAAAAAGTACTTTGGCTTATGTTAGTAACATTTACCAAAGATTGTTTGAAAATTTACAGTCGTTCAAAAGTTAAAGAGGGGGGCCTTTATGGGACACCCGGTATTTAGATTACGTATCAAAATGGTCGGAAAGAAGATAGACAGATAGAACGGTCCTTATTTTGGGCGCAATTAGGACCATCATGGTTCCACTTAACCCATACACAATTAAAAATTTTATAGATACAACACCGTTAACTTAAGCCTAAAACAAAACGAAAATACACAATAAAGTCAAAAAAATTTACATAAAAACCCAAAAATTAAAAATAAAGAAAATACAAAAACTAATACAGTTTTTAAACTTACAAAATAAAATAGCGTAATTTATACACATTTACTAGAGTAAAAGAATAAATGACATAATCAACTTTTACAACACATCATAAAATATAAATAAGCAAATTAAACAAATCCCCTTTCCCACACAACCCGAGCAAAGATATCAGTCCATGTCGATACCATTAGTAAAATTAAATGTAGAACAAGCAAAAATTTCAAAACAAAATAAACGGTACCAGGAACTGGCACATACTTTCTCATAAACATATTTAAATTACTAGATTCACTGTGACTTGTAGGGTGGGGTAGGAGGGGTGATTTTTATTAAAGCGGAGATTAACTAATAAATATTATTATTATTATCTAGAGAGAAAACTATTCGATCGATTTCGAACAAATTTGCACCAAACACGTCAATTAGGCCTGCATAGATGAACAAAAAAAGGTTTTGAAAAACAACCCTCTTTACGTTAAAAAAACCCCCCGAAATCAGTTATTATTATTATTTGCTAAACGAGAATTTTTAGAAAGATTCGGGTTTTTTTAATATGGTAGGGTACATTAAAGGCTACAAATAAGCCAAATTTTTTATCAAAATCGTTAGAGCCGTTTTTTTATAAAAAAATAATAACTGATTTATGGGGGTTTTTTTGCCAAAATGGGGGTTGTTTTTCAAAAATTTTCAAAACCGTTCTTCGTGCATCTATACAGGCCTACTTGACATGTCTGGTGCAAATTTGTTTGAAATCGATAGAATAGTTTTCGCTCTAGCTTTGTATACATACAGACAGACATTTTGTACAAACCACTTTTTTGGACTCAGTGAGTCCCAAAACGGATATTTCCACAAAAATCTCAACATCGATTTTTTTGCGATCACTATACTTTCTCTATACTATAGTATAGTGAGAAAGTGAAATCATATTTTGAATTTTTTTACAACAAAGTCTCGTTCCTAAAATAATTTCCAACCAACGCCAACGCGACTTGTTCTTACGGCATTTATTGCAAAATACCAACACACTCCTACAACTCCAACCTGGGCGAGATATTTGTTTACAAACATTAGGTTTCACAATCAAACTGGGTCTAAAGTACCAAAACACATGAAATGCAGGCCGTTATCTCGTATTGCAGTTGTACTTTGGTTCGATTTTTTAGCGGCTACGTTTCAATGCATCTGAATTATGCTGATTCTGATGTAATTTGTTATTCTCTCCAATTAACCTTCTTCGTCTGAATGATCTGGCCGCGTTGTTACAAATTGTATCGTTACGATATTCAATTTACACTGTATCTTGAAAGTAAGACGAATCGGTTAATTCAGTTAGAGTCATGAACATCGTTTGAGGAAAATGGCGATTCGTTTAATTTAGACAAACGGTTCCAGGAAATGCAGACATACAGGGTGTATCAGGAAGAAACGGAAAGAATTGCAGGACGTGTTCTACTGGTGAAAATAATGAAAAAAGTTCCTATAAACATAGGTCCGAAAACGCTTCGTTTTCCAGATATCCGCCATTTTGTTTTTTGTACAAAATAATTCATATCTAGAGAACGGTTTTACTGATTGCGTTCAAACTTGGTATGAAGTTTAACCTGACAATGATATACCTCAAGAAAAATAAACGATTAAATCCAATCATGCGTTTCAAAATGGCGGCTGTTTGAAAATTACAAACCTAAATTACTCTAAAACCGTACATTTTAACGAAAAATGTCAAGACACCTTTTTTGTAGCCCTTTTGATTAACTATCGGATGGTGTAACTGTCAAAACAATCGGATGAAGGATAACAGTTAAGTTATGTGTACTAATTAATTGGTTTGTTCAACTCAGCATCCTATACAAACACAATATTGTACAATACAACACAAAAACACAATACTACAATATTGTATGGACATTATTGTCATTACCTTTTAACTTAGCTATTATCCTTCATCCGATTGTTTTGACAGTTACACCATCCGATAGGGAATCAGAAGGGCTACAAAAAAGGTGTCTTGACATTTTTCGTTAAAATGTACGGTTTTGGAGTAATTTAGGTTTGAAATTTTCAAACAGCCGCCATTTTGAAATGCATGATTGGATTTAATCGTTTATTTTTTTTGAGGTATATCATTGACAGTTTAAACTTCATGCCAAGTTTGAACTCAATCAGTAAAACCGTTCTCTAGATATGAATTATTTTGTACAAAAAACAAAATGGCGGATATCTGGAAAACGAAGCGTTTTCGGATCTATGTTTATAAGAACTTTTTTCATTATTTTCACCAGTAGAACACGTCCTGCAATTCTTTCCGTTTCTTCCTGATACACCCTTGATATCTCAGCTGTATTACGTGGATTCAAATAATTGATAATAATAATAATAAGTTCATATAAAAATACCGACCCAAAATTATTTCGTTTCCATTGCAGTCAATACACCGATTTTAGATTGTTTTTCTTCTAAACACAGTTCTAAGGAAACAACATTATTTGGCATACGGATTTATTTTGTAACCACTCAAAACCGTATTTTGTATGGTTTTACAATTTCATCTGTTAAGGGTCTTCTGTATCTTGCGTAAAACAGCAAAAATATGCACTTCGTACTACCGTGTTTCGGACGCCGTTTTTCAACCGAAAAAGTTGTGAAACATGTTAAATTGTTCTTAAAGGCTTTGTGATTTTGTCTTATACCTCATAATTGAAAGAAATCGTCGGCAACTCCTTTTAATCAATAGTTTAAATGAGTAAAAATCGATTATTTTAAACTCATTTTTTGGGAGTTTTAAGCAATAATTTCCATATTTTAAGCTAACACGTAAAAAATATAAAGCCTTCTTTATAACTTAAAGGAGTTTCCCAGATTATTATTTATAAATAGAATCCGAAACACGGTATTACGAATGCATGTTTCAACGATTTTGCGGCTTGAGTCAGGCCTTTTGCATTGAAATCATACTGTACACCCGGGGGAGTTTTCTTCAAGGTAAAGAAGAGCCTTAAACAATTTTAACTCATCTAATAACTAAAAACCATAACTTTACAAACAATTTAAAGGAGACAAAATATTTTCCTTTTTTAACGATGAACAAATAAAGGTGTTTTATTTTGAGTGTGGTTCTTATGGAGTTATCGACTAAATTAAACTTGCATGATCAGTAAGAGCTAAGGGATCATTTTCCCCCAGTTCTCCGCGCATAACTCGCAAACGAAGGTAAAAATAAAAAATCGGGCATTCGGACCCCCTTTCGTTCCCCTATGATCAAATTTGTAGATATCTGCGTGCCGTAAGTTTGGCTAGGCATCTATAGTCCACACTCGTACATACAAACACTTTCTTTTACTTTCTCACTATACTATAGTATAGAGAAAGTATAGTGATCGCAAAAAAATCCATGTTGAGATTTTTGTGGAAATATCCGTTTTGGGACCCCTTGAGTCCAAAAAAGTGGTTGTTTCAAAATGTCTGTCTTTATATCTGTTTGTATGTATATAAAGCTAGAGAGAAAACTATTCGATCGATTTGGAACAAATTTGCACCAAACATGTCAATTAGGCCTGTATAGATGCACAAAGAAAGGTTTTGAAAAACAACACCCTTTTTGGATAAAGAACCCCCCAAAAATCAATTATTATTTTTTTATAAAAAACATCTCTAACAGTTTTCATACAAATTTTCATATCAAATTTATCTCTGAGTAACATAGGCTATAATTCATTTCGATAAAAACCTTTTTTTATTTCAATATTTGTAAATTTAGTCGGAAAAAATTCTTATGTTAGGCCTAGACTGATAAAAAACACACATTGATTTGCAATTATCACCACAGCAACCAATTGAATAAAATAGCTATTATTTGCTCCAATATTTCTATTAACAGCTGATTTCAAACTTTGAATCAATTATTTTTCTATTTCTAGCTTTTTGACCGAGCGTAAGCGAGGTCTCCGTTTTAACTCGACCGTTCGGCATTTCGTCAGTGTGCCTGTGTGTCTGTGTGTCTGTCTCACGATTACGGCCAAACGCCTTGACCGATTTTGATGATTTTTTGCATGAATGTTCCTTATTCCTAGGCCGAGCCATGTATATATACTGTTTTTTTCCATTTTTCATTTTTAACCCCTTAAATAATATAAAAATGGCGGCCGGACCGTTTCTCTCAGTGTAAGCATTTTTCCAAAGCCAGTTTGTGGCTTAACCGTAAGTCGAATTTAAAAACTAATAACATTTTGCTAAAAGCAAATTAAATTTTAAACAAAATTGTATTCTTGATTTTTTTCCGTATCTCTAACGGTAAGTTCACAAAATGGCCGTAAACTTCGAATTTGTTAAAAACCGTCCAAGTTTTTGTATTTCAACCATGTTTTTATACGTTTATTCTAAACCAATTCAAATGTGTTCCATAGCTATTTTGTAGATAAAGGTTTAAAGAATTTATATATGCAAGTAAAAAAAATTATGGAAGTAACGAAAGGAAAATGTTTAACTTTAGGCCTACATAAAAAGTAGTAAAAATTATTGCATTTTTTTTCATAAATGTAAAATAGTTTCGTAATTTAGTTCTAAATAGAATTGTATAAAAATATTAATCAATGTCAAATTCCTTATTTTGAAAACACCGGTTTTTATGTTCCTACTACAAGATTGCTAACAAAACTAGGCCTGTTTTGAAGAGTAATTTAGGAATATAAATATCATTTGCCCAAAAATGACATATTATTATAAGAAAGTGTAGAGGACAAATCAAAGAATTGAACTGTATACCTGTAAATTATCATTTAAATTTCATAAAAGTATTTGACTTAATTACAAAATGAGATGAAACAAATGAAACCTCGCGGCGATAAAGGACATACAAAAATTACCGTAGGACACCGTGGGAAGTGTTGGTACATGGGTTGAGATCACTATCACGACGTTTTAACATCGTTTGTTTTCATTGTGTCTAATATTGGAATATGATATGGAACTTAAGTTAACTTATGATACATTGTTAAGTTTGAGTTATTTAAGTATGTAAATATTTAATTGCATGTTGTCCCTCTATAACGCGATATTTTTAGCTATCTTACGCATTATTAAAATAAATAAAACACAATGCTTCTAAAAGAAAATCTTTAGCAATTAAAGCTCAAGAAAAGAAATAAAAACGAGAACTAGAAATCCCGGAATCCCGGAATCGGCTTACTTCCTTACTGGCACACTATTTTTAACCTAAGCTCAAAACCACATTTGTTATTTCAACGAGCGAGGTGTACTGTTCACAGAACTACTAGTATAACACTAGAAAGTTGTAAATCGAAATTTAAATGTTCTTCGAACGCAGTATTTTTCTCGGACCATTTCAATGATATCCATTTAAACGTTTGTATATTGGCCAACCTGTCAGAATACGTTTGTATATTGAGTTGTGTGTATACAGAAGAAATAAAGACTCAGCAGACAGCTGTAATCGTCAGAAGAAAGTCATGTTTCTATTTGACCTTTTCCAAATCTGTCGTTTGTTTATTCAACCGAAACATCACCACGAAACCAAACTACTGATTCCGCGCAGCCTGTATGATTTTCTTGTATCCGATTGAACCGACCAAAAAGAACATGTCTACAAAATGTACACAGCGGCAGTAGGCCATTAGTCATTCAACTAGAGCGGGGTGAATCATCCTCCTGAACAAAGTGTTTCCATTGTTTGCTCGGCTGCATGACAGAACAGCAAATCTGACTTGTTCCTCTTTCGTCAGTGCGATCAAGTATCAACAAACGTCGCTATTAAATAAAGGACGTGATTGATCGGTGAGGTTTGTTGCATTCGCTCCGGAAATGGTTCGAGGTAAGGTTATGTTATCTGTTTTAGGCTAGAAATTGTTTTAACAAAAAGAAGATCTTGATTTAAAATTTGTAAGATACTAGCTGACCCGTACGGCGTTGCCCGTGGTGGTTGGTATTTTCAGTCTTTTTAACGTAGGCCTAATAGTATTCTTTTTAAGTGTTCAGTCAGTGCGTGATATTTGGCTTTTATATATATAGACCTTAAATACCAAAAGCACTATTGTCATAATAATAAAAGATCTGAAATTATGATTTTAGTAACTTTGATCCCCCCAAACCCCCTCTAAAATTTCGAATTTTTTCAAACCCTTTCTTAGCGAGCACCTATGGCTCTAGAGGAAGCTACTTACCAAATTTCATTTCAATCCGTTCGGCAGTTTTTGAGAAATCGTGATGAGTGAGTCAGTGAGTGAGTGAGTGGTATTTCGCTTTTATATATAGACTAGCTGACCCGTACGGCGTTGCCCGTGGTGGTTCGTATTTTCAGTCTTTTTAACGTAATTGTATTCTTTTTAAGTGTTCAGTCAGTGAGTGGTATTTGGCTTTTATATAGATCTTATATAGATCTTAAATAACAAAAGCACTATTGTCATAATAATAAAAGATCTGAAATTATGATTTTAGTAACTTTGATCCCCCCCCCAACC